>JABUQX010082654.1:0-22875 GCA_015478945.1 Trachelipus rathkii | reverse complement strand
TATATATATATATATTGAGTTAACAAAAAACTATATCTCTTCAATTAATCACCTTTGGAAATCTCACATGTTTCTGTTAATAAATTAGATTACATATATATATATTATTACTGCATATATATACATATATACATATATATATGTATATATATTATTATATATATATATATATATATAACATAATATAATATATACAGCATATATATATATATTATTATTATTATTATATATATATATATATATATATATATATATATATATATATATATATATATATCAATATATATATATATATATAGCATATATATATATATATATATATATATATATATATATATATATATATATATATATATATATATATAGAGAAAGATGAGAGAGAGAGAGGAGAGAGAGAGAGAGAGAGACATATATATTATTATTATACATATTATACATATATATACATATACATATATATATATATATTATTATTATACAAACACTTATTCCCGCTTAAGCGAGGTAGTGGTATACATACATGATACATATTACATATATACATACATATTATTATTACATACACATGTCCAAATTCAAATAAACAAAGTCTATACATATACATATACATATGGTTGGCTATTATTATTATTACACATATTATTATTACATATGTGAAACATATTATGATATATTGTTGTTACATATGAAGACATATATATATAATATGATATATATCAGTTTATATATATATATATATATATATATATATATGGATATATATAAATTTATTAATTTATTTATTTATTTATATATTTATATATATATATATATATATATATATATATATATATATATATATATACAGTAGATATATGTATGTATATATATATATATATATATATATATATATATATATATATATATATTATTAAAATTGGAATGCGAATCGAGAGCTTAAAATATTTCGTAATGAAAGTTTGCGTTTCAATATGCTTTTGGTCTCAAATTCGTATGCATTTCAATTATTAACTCTTTGCCAAACTATATTTATCCTTAAAAGATGTTATGTGTTTTAAATTGTAAATATTGGAATCATGAAACCGAAACACTTTTGAGGAACTTAAATAGCTGGAGTTGATATGCTGGAATCATTATTCAAAATCAAGGCTTTTTCGTTTGAAACCTCGTGCTGTTAAGTCGCTAATCGAACTCGTCCTGAAAATTAAAGGTCAAATTTTGTTTATCGTTAAGTCGTTAAAAAGAAGTGGATGTTTTCTTAAAGAACTTCCTTCTTGTTTGCATTAAGTGTTAACGTTTAAAAAAGTGTTAAAACTTATAATCACTAAGGCCTTATATAATGTGATTTTTGTGTAACTTTATTAAGTGCATAGTAACGCTTTTTTTCTTCAATAACTAACGCTTAAGATTCAATTCAACTTTATTATCGAAAATACGTTTATGACAATACGTATTGTTAGGAATTATTTCTACCTATGCTAAGAAGCCGGTGAAACTAACACTGATAGCACCGGTGTTGAAACTAACAATTTCAAATCCGAAATCAGGACTAGGATAAGAAGTTTCAGTTTTTCAACAAGTAAGTTGTTTATGTTCCTTTCACCATAGGTGGATAATTCCATTTATTATATTTATGCATTGAAACACATAACATTTATTAATTCAGTTTAACTGTCGTAATTTTACTATTCTTAATTCAAATATAATAACTACGTTGGTATTAAGGTTGTATCTATAAATTTCTACTCACATAGATACGATTTTAATAATTTTTGAAATTGTTATTTAATGTTTGCAATTTTTGAAATTGCTAGTTAATTTTTGAAGTTTTTGAAATTTTCAATATTTTATAAGAATCAATTTTTTGTAAATTTGTTCAAATTTGTTTAAACCTTATGAAAGGCAAACTTAAAGTTTTTTCTTGCATCGAGTTTGAGACTAGACAGGCATATTCAAGCGCGATTTATTTCCATATGTTGGGCGTATCAATTATATATAATTATTGATTGAAAGATTTTTTTTTTTTTTTTTTTTTTTTTTTTTTTTTTGTTGATTTTTTGATAAAGGTGTCTTAACATTTTTGTTAATTTGAAGACGGTATAAAGTCACGTGTAATTTCGACATAGACAGTGCGCATTCGATATTTTTCTTATGCATTCGATACTTTTATATAAATTCGATAATTTTCTCAAATTCGACATTTTGCTTGCGTAGTGGTTATTTTTCAACATAGTCATTGCGCATTCGATAATTTTCTTATACATTCGACATTTTGTATGCGCGGTGATTGTTTTTCATTGCAATCGATGCGCGGTGATTGTTTTTCGACATAAGCTATGCGCAGTGTTTATTTTTCGACATAGTCTATGTGCAGGGTTTATTTTTTGACATAATCTATGCGCGGTGTTTATTTTTCAACATAGTCTATGCGCAGGGTTTATTTTTTGACATAATATATGCGCAGTGTTTATTTTTCAACACAGACATGCGCGGCGATTGTTTTTCATTGCAATCGATGCGCGGTGATCGTTTTTCGACATAAGCTATGCGCAGTGTTTAGTTTTCGACATAGTCTATGCGCAGTGTTTGTTTTTCGACATAGCCTATGAGCGGTGATTGTTTTCCGACATAGTCTGTGCGCAGTGTTTGTTTTTTGACATAGTCTATGCGCGGTGTTTATTTTTCGACATAACCTATGCGCAGTGTTTGTTTTTCGACATAGTCTATGCGCGGTGATTGTTTTTCGACATAGTCTATGTGTAGTTATTGTTTTTCGACATATTCTATGTGCAGTTATTGTTTTTCGACATAGTCTATGCGCAGTTATTGTTTTCCGTAGTTTTTGTTTTTTGACAAAGTCTATGCGCGGTGTTTATTTTTTTGACATAGCCTATGCGCGGTGATTGTTTTCTTACATAGTCTGTGCGCAGTGTTTGTTTTTCGACATTGTCTATTTGCAGTGTTTATTTTTCGACATAGTCTATGCGCAGTGTTTGTTTTTCGACATAGCCTATGCGCGGTGATTGTTTTCCGACATAGTCTGTGCGCAGTGTTTGTTTTTTGAGATAGTCTATGCGCGGTGTTTATTTTTCGATAGCCTATGCGCGGTGATTTCTTATTATTAGTCTGTTTATTTTTTCGACATAGTCTGCGCGGTGATTGTTTTTCGACATAGTCTATGTGCAGTTATTGTTTTTCGACATAGTCTATGCGCAGTTATTGTTTTTCGACATAGTGTATTTGCAGTGTTTATTTTTCGACATTAGTCTATGCGCAGTGTTTCTGTTTTCTTTTCGACATAGCCTTATGCGCAAGGGGTGATTGTTTTCCGACATATTCAGCGCAGGTTTGTTTTGACATAGTCTATAAGTGGTGTTTATTCTTCGACAGCCCATGCACAGTGTTTGTTTTCGACATAGTCTATGCGCGGTGATTGTTTTGATTACAGTCTCATGCGGCAGTTATTGTTTTCGACATAGTCTGCGCAGTTATTGTTTTTGACATAGTCTATTTGCAGTGTTTATTTTTTTCGACGATAGTATATTCTTAGTGTTTATTTTTCTCGTGACTAGCCTATGAGCGGTGATTGTTTTCCAACATTTATTAGTCTGTGGGGCAAGCAGTGGTTTGTTTTTGACATAGTCTATGCGCGGTGTTTATTTTTCGACATAACCTATGCGCAGTGTTTGTTTTTCGACATAGTCTATGCGCGGTGATTGTTTTTCGACATAGTCTATGTGCAGTTATTGTTTTTCGACATATTCTATGTGCAGTTATTGTTTTTCGACATAGTCTATGCGCAGTTATTGTTTTTCGACATAGTCTATGCGCAGTTTTTGTTTTCCGACATAGTCTATGTGCAGTGTTTATTTTTCGACATAGTCTATGCGCGGTGATTGTTTTTCGACATAGTCTATGCGCAGTTATTGTTTTTCGACATAGTCTATGCGCAGTTTTGGTTTTCCGACATAGTCTATGTGCAGTGTTTATTTTTCGACATAGTCTATGCGCAGTGTTTGTTTTTCGACATAGCCTATGCGCGGTGATTGTTTTCCGACATAGTCTGTGCGCAGTGTTTGTTTTTTGAGATAGTCTATGCGCGGTGTTTATTTTTCGACATAGCCTATGCGCGGTGATTGTTTTCTTACATAGTCTGTGCGCAGGGTTTGTTTTTCGACATAGTCTATGCGCGGTGATTGTTTTTCGACATAGTCTATGTGCAGTTATTGTTTTTCGACATAGTCTAGCGCAGTTATTGTTTCTATAGTGTATTTGTGAGTTGTTTGTTTCGATTACAGTCTATGCGCAGTGTTTGTTTTCGACATAGCCTATGCGCGGTGATTGTTTTCCGATAGTCTGTGCGCAGTGTTTGTTTTTTGACATAGTCTATGTGCGGTGTTTATTTTTCGACATAGCCTATGCACAGTGTTTGTTTTTCGACATAGTCTATGCGCGGTGATTGTTTTTCGACATAGTCTATGTGCAGTTATTGTTTTTCGACATAGTCTATGCGCAGTTATTGTTTTTCGACATAGTCTATGTGCAATGTTTATTTTAGACATAGTCTATGCGCAGTGTTTGTTTTTTCGACATAGTCTATGGCGCGCGTTGATTGTTTTTCGACATAGTCTATGTGCAGTTAGTTTTTCGACATAGTCCATGCGCAGTTATTGTTTTTCGACATAGTCTAGGTGCAGTGTTTATTTTTCGACATAGTCTATGCGCAGTGGTTGTTTTTCAATATAGCATATGCGCAATGGTTATTTTTTGACATAGTTACTGCGCACTAGTGTATTATATCTCATTCGTTCTATTCTTTCTCGATTTGTTCTTTCTACTATCAATATGGACATCATTCAAGACTTAGATCTGAAAGAGGCTGCCGATTTTCAAGACCAAATAACTACAGATCTTTCAGGAGAGGAAATATCCATCCTCAAGTCAAATCTTCTTAAAGACTTGGGTCCTCTTAGATTAAAAAGGGGACACTTAAGAAGAAAGCTTACACTCTGTTGTAAACAATTTCCTATAGAAGAGGAAGGTGATGAAGACTCTCCTACCTTTTACGATCCAGTTGTTGTAAAAACTGTGTTTGAAAAGGTAGCAACAGTCATGAGTGAAATTAAAGCTCAAGACACTATCATTGAAAACTTAATATTGGGGGCTGAATATACGAAAATTGACCAAGCCATACTTGACGAAGAACTTACAGCCACTGATACCTACCATATTAAGATGGCTAAAGCGCTTCACTTGTTAAAAGACAAGTATGGTTATAACTCAGATTCAAGAAAGTCGTCTAGTGCCTCTTCAGAGAAGTCAAACTCAAAGGAGAATTGCTGTCATTATCCTTCTAGCTTAAAGATTCCTGCCTTAAAGTGTGGAGATTTCTCGGGAGATAAAGACAAGCATTCTTTCCGCTCTTTTCTCCAATCTTTCAATAACGTATATGGAGAGAGAAGAGACATCTCAAAGGCCATCAAACTTCAATATTTAAAATCACATTTGAAGGGATATGCTCTGAAGGACATTGAGTTCTTGTCAGGCACGGATGACAATTATGATGTTGCCTTAACCATCTTAAAGGAACATTATCTAGATAGAGCATTCATTATCGACTCTATTTTACATAAGTTAGATTCAGCTCCGCCTCTTGACTGAAGGCAGTTGGAACCTGTCCGGTCTTTCATTTTAAAGGTTCGTGCTAACTTGAAGGAACTTAAGGAACTTGGAGTTGACTTTTTTCAAGAGAATTCATCCGGTTGTAAGTTAGTAAGTCATATCGTGGTTGATAAGCTTTCTATTTCGTTTTTGAGAGAGTTGAAGCTCTGTACAAAGGAACAATATCCTTCCATCAACCTTATATTCAAAGAACACAATCAAATCATTCATAATATGATAAGATTTCGATCTCCAAAATCTTACACTCAATTTCCCTCTTCTGGTTCTTCTCGTCCTTCTTTTGATTCAAAAAAGAGAAACAGAAATGTGAAAAAGTTTCCTTCAGCACCATCTGAGCAGAGTCATACTTTCAATACATCCAAAGGTGATAGTGTAAATAAAAAGACATCATCCCCATCTTCGTCAAATTTTCAAGCATCTTCTGAGATTAAATGTAAGTTGTGCAGTGGGAAGCATTTCCTTTCAGAATGCACAGTTTATGAATCTCCCAAGGCCAAAAGGGAGAGATGAGTTGTGCTTAAGCTGTGCAGCAACTGTTCCAGCTTGAAACATATGGTGGATAAGTGTCCAGCAAAAACACTCAACCTTAAGTATCCTTGCTTAAATTGCAGGAGTAGAAAGCATCTCGCTGCTCTTTGTCCATCTGAAACTCGTACTCAACATCGGAACAACAATCGAAAAGATGCTAATGAAGAAAGTAATTCTGGTATTAGCAACCACTTGTGTATCAATACCGGACAGTCATCTGCCTCCCAAATCTTACCTACCATCACCATCACAGTAAGACACAAGAATAAGTCTGTGCCTGTTCGTTCATTAATCGACTTAGGTTCACAGAGAACCTATGCTAGTCCAAGATTGCTCAATAAATTCGACATCAATTGTGAGTAATTACCCAAGATTGACAATCCCATCAAAACCTTCATCGGAGAGCAGGTTCGTTCCTCTTATTTGGCTAATTTGGACCTCAACTGTTGTTGTGATTCATTTATATCAATTCCTGTTCTTGTAGACCCTTCTTTAGATGTGGGTTTTACTGTTAATGGACTGGCATCTGCTATTTGTAGAATTTCGTCAAAATACAAAGTAGCTGATAACTCATTTGTAGGTCCTTATGGGGACTCTGTGAATAACATCGACCTTTTGCTTGGCACTGACACTCTTTGTCATATGAGGCACTTCCAAATGGTAGAATGTTTGGAAGGAAGTGCTATTTCAACTTGTTTCGGTTTAGTTCCTTTCGGTCCTGTGGATTCTTTTCTACTTCCACATCAAAAAGACTTTCTGTACAGAAAGCAGTCTGTTAACTCATCACGAGAACATGATGAGGAAGATTCATGACTAACAATGTCTGTCTCTTCAATGCCCTACCAATTTGTCAACGCTTCTCAAACCCTCGTAAACTCAATCCTAGATCCCCATCCTTCCTACCCTGATGTCATCGATCTTTCCTCGAATCAAAAGGATACTGAACTTGGTCTGGAGCATCTGTACAGTCTGGAGTCCATGGGAATTCAGGAAGAAAAAGATTATGGTACTACCGACAAAGAATTTATAACTAAATTCCACAACTCCATTCAATTTATCGATGGAAAGTACCACATCGAAATCCCTTGGATTCAGGATTTGCTGCATCAAGTTCCATCCAACTATAATGTTGCTTTAAGTACACTAAAACGAGTCAAGAATCGTCTCAACAATCAGGGACTCGACAAAGCATACAGTGATGTCTTTAAAGAGCAGCTGAAAAACGGCATAATTGAAATCATCAAAGTATCTCCGAAGGACTTCCATAAATATGTATGGGTTCCCCACAGGCCTGTCATAAGAATGGCTGATCAGGTATCAACTAAGATAAGACCTGTATTCAATTGCAGTCTTCGTACAAAAGGAGCTCCTTCCCTTAATCAAGCCTGTTATCCAGGTATAGATTTGTTGGTTCCCCTTCTTCGTCTTCTTTTAGCTTTTAGAACCAATAAATATGTGGTTGTTGCGGACATATCTAAAGCTTTCTTACAAATCTATCTCAAGCAAGAAAGTGACCGTAACAAGTTTTGTTTCTTCTGGGAAGAAGATGGCAGGCTTGTTACTTATCGGTACGCAACCATCATATTCGGACTTGCTGTTTCTCCCTACATTTTGGGAGCTGTTATTAGACACCACATTCAGAATAACTATCCTTATGATTTAGTCTCTCGTCTTCTGATAAATAATCTTTATGTAGATAATTTTATTTACACTCACTCGTCCCCAGAAGTACTGAGAAACATTTACACCACATCAGTTCAAAGAATGAAGGAAGGAGGATTCAACTTGTGTTCTTGGAACACTAACCATTCAGATCTCAAGGCTCAAATAAAACAGGATAACATGTTTTCTTCCCATAACTGCGAAGAGGAAAAAGTTCTAGGTTACCTTTACCATCCTGGTAATGACACCCTGAGACTCGCAGACTTTGAGTTATCATCAGTCAGTTCAAAAAGAGATCTGCTCTCTCAAGTTAATAAAATCTTTGATCCTCTTTCTTTGTTTCTTCCTGTCACATTGAGAGGTCGACTTTTGATGAGACGTATATGGGAAAAACAAATGAGTTGGGATGACCCTATCGATCTTGAAATAAAGGAGGATTGGGAAAAATTAAGGGCCGATCTTGACTCTCTTAAGAGTTTATCGTTCAATCGTTTTTGTTTTGATACCTCATCGACTAATGCAACCCTTAACATCTTTTGCGATGCTAGTTCAAAGAGCTATGGATTTGCGGCTTACATCACCTCCCCAGAACAAGGTCCTTCGTTAATGTGGGCCAAATCTAAAGTAGCTCCTCTCAAGGGAAAAACCCTTCCTTGTTTAGAGCTTTTATCCATCTTTCTGGCGCTTAAATGCCTTCCGCAGATCGTGACTAGCCTACAAGAGGTTGAATTTAGTAAGGTCAACGTCTTCTCTGACTCCCAAATCGTTCTTGCATGGGTAGCTGGAGGAGGTAGCAGGACAAAACAAATTTTCGTTCGGAATCGTATACAGGACATTAAGAGTATGGTTTCATCTATGAGAAACGATAATTTAATACCGATCTCATTTAACTACGTCAAAACAGATGAAAACCCTGCAGACCTTATAACTCGTGGTTTGTCCTGTCGCGAATTCATGAAGAAGCTCGAACTATGGAAGAATGGACCAGCTTGGCTTAAACACGACCAAGTGTATTGGCCTAGTTATCAGCAAACAAGGAGTGTACAGGAAGGGCTTTCAACTACCTTCACAGTCATTCAAGCCCCACCTCCTCCTATTATTGACATGACCAAGTATTCTTCCCTTTCAACTTTGTTAAGAGTATGTGCTTTACTCTACAAATTCGGCACATCTTCCATCGATCCTATTGAAAATGATAGGAAAGCTCGACTTTTCTTGCTCAAGATTATGCAACAAGAAAGCTTTCCTGTCGAACTTCGTTTTTTGAGAGAGATTCAATCGGGGTCAACTTCTTCAAAACCACCTGATTTAGTTTCTCGCCTGAACTTCTTTTTGGACGATTTGGGTCTTATAAGAAGTAAAGGCCGGTTGTCTCGCACTAACTACTATAGTTTCGAGATAGTTAATCCGGTAGTCCTTGGCAAGTCCCATCATCTTACCACCCTGATTGTCAGAGATGCACATGTTTCTTGTAAACATCTTGGCATTCAAGCTACTTTGACCTTCATTCGTTTAAAGGGCTACTGGATAACTTCAGCTCGTCATACAATAAGAAGAGTTTTATCGGAATGTGTGACTTGTACAAAGTTCAACAGCTTTTCTTATTCTTATCCGAAGTTTACTAATTTCACAAAAGCGCAAGTCAATTTCTATCGTCCTTTCTCAAATGTTGGAGTGGATTTTACTAAACATTTTTTCATTAAAATTAAAGGGTCCACCCAACCTCAAAAAATGTATATTCTTCTTTACACCTGCCTCAATATTCGTTGTGTTTATTTGGATCTTATCCCAGATATGTCTGCTAGGGCATTCGTTCAATCGTTCCAACGCTTTGTGGCTAGGTTTGGAGTCCCTGAATTTTTATATAGCGACAATGCCCGGTCTTTTAATAAAGGTGCGGATGCTCTCGAGCAGTTTGTTGTATCAGAGGTGGGTTCCGAATTTTTGCGTAAAAATCACATTAAACATATCCGCATTCCCCTATACAGCCCTTGGATGGGAAGTATGTGGGAAAGGTCAATTCGGACTGTTAAAAATTGTCTCTATAAGACTGTTGGACGTAAAAATTTGGAATATTTCGATTTCACAACAGCATTGGCAGACATTGCTAATGCTATCAATTCGAGGCCATTAACATATACTTCTTCGGATAATGATATAGTGCCTCTCACTCCTAACTGTTTTTTAAAACCGTTAGCTAATTCAAGTATCGTATTAAACGAGCCCATTCCTACCGATTCCCCTTCAAGAGAAGAACTAATCCAATCCCTTAAACGATCTACTGAAATATTCGAAGACTTCCGGACTCGGTGGTATAATGAGTATTTATTAAGTTTGAGAGAGATGGGAAAAGACCTCTATCAAGTCTCATGGAAAAATAGGGTGAAAGTAGGAGACATCGTACTTATTAAAAGTCCGGTCAAAGAGCGACCTTATTGGCAAATGGGCATTATTCAACTGCTTATTTATGGAGATGATAATAAGGTTCGCTCAGTCCAGGTTCGAACTCCTGGAGGTCAAATGAATGTTTACCCCATAAAGCATTTATTCCCTTTAGAGCTATCATTAACACACAGTGGAAATCAAGTCAAATCTCAAGGAAATAGTTCTGCTTCAAATTCAATGGTTCCACTACCACCATCATCTCAGCAAGTAACAATTCCTGCCCCTACCACAATTAATGATACTCCCGCGGTTGCAAATTCATTGCGTCCCAGAAGGAAAGCAGCTATAGTAGCACGTTCGAAATTTTTGAATATCGGTAATGAATCGGAATCGGAATCGGAATCATCCGAGAGTTCTGATTAATCAAATTCTTTTGTTTTTTTTTTTTTTTTTTTTTTAAATGACACGAATTCGTCGAAATCCGTGCCATCGCCCCCGCCCAGTGTATTAAAATTGGAATGCGAATCGAGAGCTTAAAATATTTCGTAATGAAAGTTTGCGCTTGAATATGCTTTTGGTCTCAAATTCGTATGCATTTCAATTATTAACTCTTTGCCAAATCTATATTTATCCTTAAAAGATGTTATGTGTTTTAAATTGTAAATATTGGAATCATGAAACCGGAACACTTTTGAGGAAGTTAAATAGCTGGAGTTGATATGCTGGAATAATTATTCAAAATCAAAGCTTTTACGTTTTCGACCTCGTACTGTCAAGTCGCTGATTGAACTCGCCTGTTAAAAAAGTTTGACATATATTTTCTGTCGTTCGAAGAAGTGGATGCTTTTAAATAGAACTCCCTTCATATACTTGTTAAGTGTTAGTTATATAAAAGTGTTAAATCGTATGATCACTAAGGCCTTATAAACCGTGATTAATGTAACTCTTATCAAGTGCATTGTAACGCTTTTTATTTCATTTAACTAACGCTTCATCTTCAAGTCAACTTTATCTTCGTAAATTAATAGTCAATCGATGCGTAAAGGAATTATCTACTACCTATACTAAGAGGCCGGTGGTATTAACTAATTACACCGGTGTTGAAACTAACAATTTCAAATTCCTTTTGGACTAATTGGATAAGAAGTTTCAGTTTATCAACAAGTAAGTTTGTTACGTTCCTTTTTTTATAGGTTGATAATTCCATTTATTTATGCATTAAAACACATAACATTTATCAATTCAAAGTTTACTGTCGTAAATTTATTATTCTTAATTCGAATATAATAACTACGTTGGTATTAGGGTTGTATCTGTAAATATTCTACTTGCATAGATACAATTTTAATAATTTTTGAAATTGTTAGTTAATGTTTGCAATTTTTGAAATTGCTAGTTAATTTTTGAAGTTTTTCAATATTTCATAAGAATCAATTTTTTGTAAATTTGTTCAAATTTGTTTAAATCTTATGAAAGGCAAACTTAAAGTTTTTTCTTGCATCGAGTTTGAGACTAAACAGGCATATTCAAGCGCGATTTATTTCCATATGCGTAAGATTTACTAGTAAATTTTTTTTTGTTTTTATTTGATTTTTTGATAAAGGTGTCTTAACATGCTACTTGATAGATTATAATATATATATTATTATATTTTATATATATATATATCTCTTATACAAAAGGTATAGATAGATATATATATATTATTAATATATATGATTAATATGTTCTGATATATATATATATATATATATATATATATTGTAGCCGACCGGCCTTTCATTTAACCTTAAAACTTAACCTTTTTAGTTGCAACAATGATGAGGGGGAATAAAATAAACAAGATTTTCATAAAATATAATTCAAAACACCACTCTTTAAACAATGAATAGTCATTTTCTTAAAAGCATTAAAATCAGTATCATATAAAATAAACAATTTCTTTATTAAAAAAAATGAGCAATTATTCAATTATATAAAACAATCTTTGTACTTTAACTTACTCATCGATAAAACTGTGTAACTTGCTCCTCAAAATTCACATAACCTAAGTTACAGACGTCCGTATTTCCGGGACAGTCCCGTTTTTCAAACCACTGTCCCGTTTTTTGTATCCTGTCCCGTTTTTTAATCAATTGTCCCGTATTTTAAAACAGATGAAAATGAATCCAAATTTTTATGCTTATTTTACAACTTACGTTGGTAAACATTATAAATCTTGAAATTTAGCAGCTGCAAGCAGCATATAGGCTAGGCATGAAATCGCTATACTTATAAAGGCAGGAAAACTGAGAAGAGATCATGTTCGAAACATGTAGATGTAGTCTTTGAATTTATGTACGTGAATAAGCGAAGGGCGCGAAACATGTCAAAAAAATAACAGTCTTCTTTGATCGCTCTGTGTGACAACAAATTTTGTGATTTAAAAGTAATTATCCATATATATATATATATATTATATATATTGATATAATATTATATATATATATAAATATATATTAATATATATATAATATATATATAATATATAATATATATACATTATATATAATATATATATATATATTGTAAATTGTGCAAGACGAGCTTCCTGGACTTTTAGTTAATTATTCAATATATTTTAAATATATTGATTTTTCTTGTAGGATTCGTAAAATCAAGTACAGGTAATGTAAATTTATTAAATCTAAGCATAGTTAAATTATTATAATTCCGTTTATAAAATCGTAAACCCAGGCCATTTTTACTGAACTTGCCTATGTTTCATAAGTCATAACAAAATAGGGATTAATTAAAGATACGTTACAAAAATATCGACATGAAGTTAACAAAAAGCACCTTTTCAAATTTTTTTTTTTTATGAATTTTATTTGAAAATCGTATGTGAAGTAACATTTTTGCAATTTTTTAGTTCTTTTAATTGTTATATTTTTAATAGAAATTTACACTCCTGACCCCGTGAGTACTGGATAAATAATACAATTTTTATTTATAATGCATTTTTAAATTTTCTTATTTTACAGAAATTTATTTTTATACATTAAAAAATATATTATTTATGCAGTACTCACGGGTAGAAATATCCATTCTCGAATAGTATGATATATATAGTATATATATAATAATATATATATATATATATATATATATATATATTATATATATATATATATATATATATATTATATATATTAATATATATATATATATAAATATAGTATATATATGCAAATGGCATGACAGAATGGGGTATTCTATGAGGGATTTGCCCCGTACCCCTTACCCCTTACCCGTGACAGTTGAGGAAATAAAATTTTTATGTATAATGCAAATATTTTAAAAATTTCTTACTTTACAAAAAATTATTTTTATACACTAAAAATAAATTTCTCTAGCACTCACGGGTCGGGAGCCGTCTTATTCACAATTAACATTATATATATATATATATATATATATATATATATATATATATATATATAAATTTTTATATAATATTTATATAATAATATTTATAATATAATATATATATATATAATATATAATAGTATATATATTCAAAAGCTAAATTTTTATTAAATTTTAAGGCCTGTTGAAAATTTAAAATTAATTGAAATAATGGCCCCCAAAGGCAAGAGGAAATGTGTTTTCAATAAGGACCTTGAGAAAGAATACCCATATATGAAAAAGACATTTACGGAATCATGTGTTCGTTGCAACATATGTTCTTCCAGCTTTAATATCAGTCATGGAGGAAGAACAGATATTACACAACATTTAAATACTGAAAAACATAAAACTGCTTTGCGTGCCAGTGCATCAAGTTCAACACTCACAACGTTTTTCAGAAATGACATTTTTGGTGACAAAGAACTTAAATTAGCCGCGGCTGAAGGAGCATTTGCCTATCACTTAGTGCAACATAATCAATCTTTCAAATCTATGGATTGCTCTTCAAAATTAATCAAGACTTGTTTTGACCCTAAGTTTACATGTGCCCGTACAAAAGCGGAGGCAATTGTATTAAATGTCTTTACTCCAATAGCTATATCGGAACTGCAGACTGATATTCGAGAAGCCAATTTTATTTCGATTATGACCGACGCTTCAAATCACAAGGACATAAAAATATTCCCAGTACTTGTTAGATATTTCCAACCTGTTAAAGGGATTCAGATGAAACTTTTAGAAGTAAAATCATTGCCCTCGGAAACATCTAACACAATCTCTGCATTTTTAATTGAATGCTTAAAAAATATGAATGCAAAAGAAAAAACAATAGCTCTCTGCGCAGATAATACTAATTGCAATTTTGGGGGTATATCTAGAAAGGGCGTTAACAATGTTTTTACAAAACTCAAGGAGGACTTGGGACATGGTTTAGTTGGAATAGGATGTTCTGCTCATATCATTCACAACACTATTCAGACAGCTGCTGATGCTCTTCCTATTGATATTGAAGGCATCGTTTCAAAAATATATTCTCATTTCTATATATACACAGTAAGAGTTGAAAAACTTAAAGAATTTTGTGAATTTGTTAATCAAGAATACAAGCAAATATTAGGATATAGCAAAACCAGATGGCTTGCTCTACTCCCTGCGGTTGAACGTCTTCTGACAATGTATGCCCCCTTAAAATCATTTTTTGAGTCACAAGAAAAATGCCCTTTTGTGATAAAATCATTTTTTGAAAATCCTTTATCTGAAGCATGGCTTTACTTTATCCACAGTCAAGCGTCCACTTTTCACATGACTATTGAAAAGATTGAAGGGGATACAATTACAATTTTCGAAGTAATGTCAGCATTAAATGATTTACAAAATAATATGGCCTCTAAGAGCGAAGACTGCTTTATTCCATTAGCTGTAACAACGATTCTTCAAAAATTGGTAAGAGAAGGCCTGGAATCAGAAGTTGCAAAATTTAAACAGTATGTTCATACATTCTACAAAACTGCCTTTGATTATTTATCTAAATGGATCAATCCACTTAAAAACTTAAAACAATTTACTTGGGTAACACTAAAGAGAATACCGTGCTGGGAGGAAGTAGCAGAAACTCTTAAGTTTATTCTCGAACTCATCCCTACCTTTACAATAGACGAGACTGCACTTTATGACGAATATGTGTTCGTTAAACAGTATGTGACCCCAGAAATGTTGGACAATTGGAATTCAAAGAAAACATCTCCTGGTGATTGTTGGGTCGAAATCATTTCGCACTTTCAAGCTAAAAATGTGCCATATTCTAATATCCTGAAAATGGTTGAATTTCTTCTTTGTTTACCAGGAACTAATGCTCCAACAGAAAGAGTATTTTCTGCTATGAACTTGATTTGGACAAGTGAAAAAACTCAACTGTCTGTGAAAACTTTGAAAGCAGTGTTAATAAACAAATTTAATTTCGATTATACGTGTTCCGAATTTTACAGAATGTTGCTTGGTGAAATTGATATTCTAAAAAAAATACATTCATCTGAAAAATATTTGTGATACTTCCATTGCCTAATAAAGCGGTAAGTATAAATTAATATATTATATATATATATAATATATATATATACTATATATATTATTATATAATATATATAATAATATATATATATATATATATATATATATTATATATATATATATATATATAATATAATATATATATATATATGCGCGAGTGAGTGCGTCCCGTATTTAAGATCATAAAATATGGTAACCTTATATATATATAATTGCTTTAACTTTAACACTATTTAACAAATATGTCACAGCTACTTTGATATTACTCAGTTTCAAAAATGTGTCAAATAACTGTATAATCAAGAGCATGGCAATAACAAACCCAAAAACCTCGTCCTTTCAGTTCCTAGTCGGATCTCTCCTCGATCAAATTTTGGTCAATCCACCTCGCCGCTCCAGTCGCACTCTGAAACCTTCAGTTAGGAGCCGCCCTAATACTGCAAATCTGGCCAGCTCCTGTGGATCTCCCTCCACCTGGACGAGTCGATCCCGCCAATTCCCCAAAAGAAACAAAGCCTGAATCTGCCGATCACCAGCCTCGGATTTGTTCCTTCAAATGCATAAAATAGCGGTATATTTGGTGTATTAAAGCGACAACTATCATCGATCCATATCTCAAAAACTACAATAGCTACAGGGAAAAGTAATACATTGCTGGAATCCTGGCAAAATTTTATTGCGGAAACTGTAAAAAAAAAAAAAAATCATATCTCAAAAACTACAACAGCTACAGCGAAAAGGAATACATTTTTGGAATCCTTGTAAATTTTAGTTAGGAAAAAGTGTAAAAAAAAAATAATAAATAAGTAAAATAATTATTGGCTATTTTTTGTTTTTAGGAGCAGGGGACAATATATATATATATATTATTTGTAAAGGTATTACACGCAATGTAGGGGGCTCGAGGCGAGGGGAACACAGGGGGGACTTTTTCCATACCGTAGGGGAGGGGCGGAGAACCCCCGCGACACAAATACCAAAAAGCGGGGTTCCGGAGACCCTCCCGGAGGGGGAATTTGCTACCCCGTAGTTCCCCGGAAGCCCAGAGACCGCGACTCCTGCCATCGGTGCGATCCTTGGGGTGTTCTTTAGTAAAAAAAAAAAGCAAAATTAATAGAAAGTTTATTTATTTAACATAACAAAAAAGGCCTCTTAAATACCTCTACTAATCATATAACTAATAATTATTAACAATAATTTTTATTTTTTTTATTTTTTTTACATTTCCCATCTAAAATTTTACCAGGATTCCAAATATGTATCCTTTTCGCTGTAGCTATTGGTAGTTTTTGAGATATATTTATTTCTTTCTATTTTTTTTTTTTTTTTACATTTATTCCCACTAAAATGTACCAGGATTCCAACAATGTATTCCTTTTCCCTGTAGCTATTGTAGTTTTTGAGATATGATCGATGATAGTTGTCGCTTTAAACCAATTATCACCTAAATAGCAAACAATAAAATTCAATCGTCAAAACTTTAACACTAAAAAAAAACACAAAGCTTCATCATTACAACTTTTACGCCTCCTTGCGGATTCTACCTGTCGTTTCCTAACTATTTTGCTCTCCAAACGACACCACAATCCTCCCGACTCAAACACAATTTTCCTTGTAACTTATCACGGACTATCTTCTAAAATCCAAAAATCCATCTATCCTTTTTAAGTTTTACCCCAAGCTCACTTTTTCATTGTTTAGTTGGTTCGCTCCTATGCATAACTCCCATTATAATAATGATATAATATAATATAATATATATATTAATATAGATATATATTATATATATATATATCTATAATATATATATAATATATATAAATATTATATATATATATAATAATAATAATAATTATTATATTATATATATATATATATATATATATAATATTATATATATATATATAATATAATATATATATACATATATATATATATATTATATTAATATATATATTAATATAATAATATATATAGATATATATAGATATATATATATATTATAAATATATATATATGTATATATATAAATATATATATATATATATAATATATATTATATATATATATATTATTATAATATATAGATATAGTATATATATATATATATATATCAGATATATAATATAATATATAATATATATATATAGTATAATATATATATATATATATATATAAATATATCTTATTATATATAATAATATATATATATATATATATATATATAATATATATATATATATATATAATATATAATTATATAATATTATATATATATATATTATATATCTATATATATATATATATATATATATATATATATATATATATATATATATATATATAATAATATATATAATATAATATATATATATATATATTATATAGTATATTATACAGTGGCGTATCCAGGGGGGCAGGGGGGCCCATGCCCCCCCCCGAAATTTTCTAGACACTAAAAAATTTTAAGAATCATATCTGTTAATAATATAAGGTGCAGAGGTTAAATTTATATAATTCGTCGCTTTCAGGAACAAATCTCGTAAGCCCTAGTTAAACTAAACTTGAAGCCATCAGAGAAAATGCGACATTAGAATTTCAGCAGATTTTTGAAAAATGTGTAAGCGTATCAGAGCTGGTATTGAAACTTGCTGTACCAAGATTAACAAAATTCAGAAAAATACAGACCCAATTTCTACTTCCGACCCACGAACTTATTATTGTACTCCATTTTTATACCATTTTGGATGATTTAATATCAGCGATTTGAGGGAGAGGTTTTTAAATCATAAAGAGATTATTTCTTCGTTGCAATTTGTCATACCGAACAGGTGTAATGTACCATATGAGAAGATAAAAGATGTGTAACATTTTACAAGAAGACCTCGAAATGCCTAATAGAAAATTTAGTAAAAGCAGAATGGGATTATGGAAGTTGAAATGGCATCAAAGCACGATCGTGCAAAAACAGCAATAGACGGAAACTAGTTTCTTGTTCGCAGTCACAATTTTCAAATATTTACAGCTTGTTGCAAATACTGGCAATGTTTACCGGGTCTGCTGCTCAGTAAAAAGCTTTCAACATTAGACTTCTGAAAGACTATTTGAGAAATAATATGGAGATGAAAGGACTACTGGGTGCCTCCTCTACAACATTCGAAATAATGACATAAAAACGGAAGATGTTATCTCGAATTTTGCTCATTCTCATGCCCACGATTAAATTTACAATTTAGGTAAGATGATTTTTAGTAATTTATATTAAATTATTTAAATTATTTACTTTAAAATTTTAATTTGTTCCTTCCACTTTATATATATATATTTTATATATATATAAATATATATATATAATTTATATATATATATATATATATATATATATATATATATAATATATATATATATAGTTATATTATATATATATATTATATATATATATATATAATATTATATTATATAATATATATATATATAAGAAACGATTTTTGTTGGCCCCCCCCGAAAAACAGTTCTGATACGCACTGTATATATATATATTAATATATATATATATATATATATTTAAATAATTATAAAATATATATTATATATATATATAATATATATTATATATTATATATATAGTATATTATAATATTATTATATATTTATATATTATAGTGATGGACATGACATCGCATCCGCTTGGGGAAACATCCGCATCCGCATCTGCATCCGCATCCTCACTTAAAGGCACATCCGCATCCGCATCCGCATCCGCATCCTCTTTTGAAAAATGAGGATGTTAAGGATGTTTTCTACAAGATGTTCGATATTAAAATAAAATTATTTGTTTGTCAGTTTAAATTTGAATAATTGTAATTTTTTATGGTCATTTCAGAGTTAGTAATTATTTTTCTAAATACTCTTAATATATATATATATATATAGTTTATTATATATATTATAATATATAATATATATATATATATATATATATAATAATATATATAATATAATTATATATATAATTTACTAAATTATATATATATATATATATAATATATTATATATTTTTATATATATAATAATTATATATATATATATATATATATATATAATATATAATATATTATATATATATATAATTTATTATATATTATTATTTATAATATTATATATATATATAAGAAATTCATAAATATTTGGGACATGGTCATAAATATTCGGATACTGATTTATTATGAAAAAAGAATGGAAAACTTCCTATAAGGTATGACGTAATGTTCTTAGTTTTCCGTCTGGCTGGCTGTATGTGTTTTTTACTAAATATTTGTATCTAGGAACAAGTAGGTTACAAACCCTATATTTGGAATGAGTACTGTTGTTGTAGTGCTAATGACGACAAAAGAAGTATCAAATTTACTATAAATTTAAAAATGGCGGCCTTTAAAAGTATTTGAGGCGACATTCCATGAAAGCGGATGATTTAGGTTAAAATTTAAGGAACCAAAAAACACATATTGTTGTACGCAGAATCAAATGTTATAACATTTAATAAATTATAAGGGAGAATGTAAATTTTTGTAATTGGAAACATCTCATTTAAATAATAACAATTCTTCCACAAACAGCTACTCCTTCCATTAACATTTCAGCACAGTTGCTCCAAAAAAACAACCAACTACTGTATACAATAAATGCACTATCTGTTTGTGTTACGCAATTACTATGTAACTCATTCCTGTGTTTGTCTCTTAACGTGTTTTCTTTATTATTGAAATGGATCAATACCACATGTTCATTACTCTGACTAGCTTTCATGCATCTAATGTATGGATGAAAGTTGCTCATAGTTTGCAGCAAGACTTGTACCATGAAATGGGACCCACTGAATTTGTTTAAGCGCAAGTTTTTTGCCACAATTCATAACGCTGGTTCTGAAACACGGGTATTTGCAGTCAAAGAGCACACTAATGCAGGCAGACTCCCAATCTACTAGGACTGTTGATTTAGAAGAATAGTCTTAATGAAATTTCTGAGCATCCTGAAAAGAGCACGCGAGAATTGTCACTACAGTTTAATTCGAACCAACTAGTATTTGGAGGTTACTACACGAACAACAGTTACACCCGTACCACGTCCATCAGGTGCATACTCTATTCCACGTGACTATGCTCCTCGTGTTATTATTTGTCAACGGTTTTTGAACAAATGTATTAACGCAAACATTTTAACGAAGGTTTTATTTACCGACGAGGCTCACTTTACAAGAACAGCTATCATTAACGTTCATAACGAACACATTTGGGCAGACGAGAATCCTCATGAATTAAACAGAATCGTTCACAACATCAGTTTTCAGTAAACATTTTGGCAGGAATTTTACATGATCATGTACTTATGTTCGAGCTCTTCCCAGGCTTAATGGCATATCTACTTAAACTTTTTGAAACATGAGCTCCGAACCTTGTTTGATGATGTACCTCTTCGTTGCGTCAAAACATGTGGTTTATGCATGATGGGTCTCCTGCACACTTTAGTGCTGCAGTCGTTGATACTGAATAGACCTCCCAATCAATGGATAGGTCGAAGTGGCCCAGTTCCGTGGCCAGCAAGGTTACCAGACCTAAATCCTTTGGATTATTACCTTTGGGGACATTTAAAGACCTTAGTATACTCTTTTCCAATCGACACCGTTGAAGACCTACGATTAAGGATTAACGGAATTGAAACGATCAAACAGACTCCTGAAATATTTGAACGGGTCCGACAATCGATTGAGAAGACGCGCGCGTGCATTGAGAACAACGGAGGTCATTTTCAAAATCATCTTTAGTCTTTTATATCATTTGTCGGTGCTTAGAAAACAGTATGTTTATGTTTACAAAAATTAAACCTATCATCAATAATATATGTATTTACACCTATTCCGATGGAGTATTCGTTCCTCAAATTTATGTTATACGTCCGCCATTTTAAATTGAGAGTTGTAAACTTACTTGGTTCTTAGATACAATGATACTTTAGTAAAAAACACCATTACAGACAGCCAGACGGAAAACTAAGCACATTACGTCATACCTTTATAGGAACTTTACCTTTATTTTTGCATTTCTTATCAGTTACCAAAAATTTTACCATAATTTTGAATCACCCTGTAAAATATATTAATATATAATAAATATATATATATATATATATAATATATATAATATATAATATATGATATTAATATATATATATTATATATATTATATATATATATATAATATTATATATGATATATTGTATATAAGCCGTTATGTTTTACGACTCCGTCAGTTGTGATTTTTTTTTTTTTTTTTTTTTTTATATATATTTCTAGTATATTGATCCTAACAGTCAATTTAAGGGTCCTCCGCCCCTCCCCTATGGGGTATGGAAAACGTCCCCCCTCCTTCCCGTCGGCTCGAGCCTTAATTTTTTTATGTTATTTATTTTTTTTTATTTTTTTGTTTTTTCTTTTTTTTTACATTTTTGCAATAAGCTTTACACGCTGATTCCAAATATGTAATTGATTTTCTGTAAGTGCCTACTTTTCGACACAATTCATTTGTTTAAAATTTATTGATTACAAATGTTGATTTTTAAATAATTATTATATAGTTCGAACTTTTGAATCGTCCGACCACTGAAAATCATTGTTAGTATCATATACTATGCAATATGTTAAAAAAAAAATAAAAAAATATCAAAACTGACGGAGTCTTAAAAAATAAATAGGCCTATATATTTTTTTTTTTTTTTTTTTTTTTTTTTTACAGATCACCACCACTCACGGGCTGGGCTTCTCAAGGAGGGGGCCGAAAATAAACATTAAAAACCACCAATCCCATCTAACGCAAATCTCAGTGGGCTTTAAAGAGAGAAATATTAAATATAGTTGAAAAACAGAAGAAGGAAGGAGTTCCACAGAACAGAAGTAGCTAGAAAGAAAGAAGCAACACAAAACGAACAAGTCTGGGGTTCGCCAATACTCACGAGAATTCGTTTGGAGAGCAGGCACCCCTTGTGCAACAGGGCGGGCAAGGTGAGGGAAGTGCGAGAGGTCACTCCCAGCTGAGCATCTGCGCCCTA
>JABUQX010082653.1:20000-21938 GCA_015478945.1 Trachelipus rathkii | reverse complement strand
ATTTTGCGTTACGCCACTGCCCTGTGCATTCTTATTTTAGTCCTTTAAGCCACATTCTTACTAATTCAGAGGTAGAGCAAGGATTAGAAAACATGTTCAATTTTGGAGTTCTTAGGTATTGAAGGTATGAATAATAATAAATCTGAAGATGATTTGAAACAGATTGAAAAATTCAAAGGTGGTATAGAGTTCAAAGATGGAAAATATCATATAGATCTTCCATGGATTGAAGATAAACTTCCCTTGTTGCCCTCAAACTATAACATTGCTCTTTCAGTACTTAATAGAGTTCATGAAAATTTAGAAAGAAAAGATTTAGTTAAAGCCTATGATGATGTCTTTCAGCAACAATTAGCTGATGGTATTATTGAAGAGTTCAAAGTATCTCCCTCTGAATATAAATATTATATTTGGGTTCCTCACAGACCTGTTATCAAAACTGATGAACAAGTATCAACAAAGGTTAGGCCTGTGCTTAACTGTTCTCTTAAAACTAACTCTTTACCATCTCTAAATGAGGCAGCCTATACTGGACCAGATCTTATGTCTTCCTTATTAGGACATTTATTCCGGTTCAGATCAAATCAGTTTGTTATGCTATCGGATATAAAGCAAGCCTTCCTTCAGATTAAGTTAAAATCTATCGAAGACCGCAATCGCTTTTGCTTTTTTTGGAGAAGTAATGGTCAATTAAAGGCTTATCGATACTCAACCATTGTTTTTGGTTTCACATCCTCACCTTTCATCCTCAATCATATCATCAAGCACCATGCTCAGTCTTATAAGGATGATGCATGTACTCAGATTCTATTGCATAATATTTTGGATAATTTAATTATTAGTGGCAATAATCCACAAAATTTAAAGGAACTTTATCATGAATGCAACAAAAGAATGGAAGATGGTGGTTTCCATCTTAGATGTTGGGACTCTAATAATGATTCAAATTAAGCTGTTATGGAAGAAGAGTAAGAATGTTCCAACATCAGGAATCAGAAGATAAGGTTCTTGGATATTTTTTTAATCCTCTTACAGATAAGTTAAAACTAGCAAAATTTTCAGTAAATGCTGATGCAAATACCAAAAGATTGTTGTTATCTGCTGTGTGACTGTGTCCAAGGTTTTTGACCCTTTAAATATCTTTTTACCTGTAACTTTAAGAGGTCGGCTATTAATTAGGAAATTATGGCAATTAGGTCTCAATTGGGATGAAAAGGTCCCTGCCGATGTTTTAGTTTTCCTGGTCCTCCTATGTTCAGATTTTAAAATAAAATTACATATATTGAAATTGAAAAGGTGTGCTTCTCACCTTCTATCTCAAACTCTTTATTCGTATTTTGTGATGCTTCAACATCTTGTTATGGTTTTGCAGTTTATAGTATAGGTCAAGGTTCTAGTTTAATATTTTCAAAGGCCAAGGTGGCCCCCTCAAATCTAGGGCTTTGCCCTCTTTGGAGTTGTTGTCTGTGTTTTTATTTTTTAAGTGTATCAAATCAATATTATCAGAATTTCCTAATGTTCAGTTCAAAAGCATAAAGGTGTTTGTAGATGCTCAAATAGTTCTTTCATGGCTCCTGTCTGGAAGAGCAAAAATTAAAAATATTTTTGTAAATAATAGGCTCAAAGAAATTTATGAAATCAAAAATCAAGTTGAGCAAGAGTATAAAGTATCAATTCTTATGCTTTCATCAACACTGCTGAAAACCCAGCAGATCTGATTACCAGAGGTGTTACAACCTCTACTTTTATTTCAAAATTACCTTTATGGCTTAAAGGTCCTTCTTGGATTCTTCTAGATCAATCTCAATGGCCTATTAGTAAACTTAAATGTTTGTCTGAGGCCAATAAGGAAAAGACTTTACAATGTCACACATCTGTGGTAGCTACTCAGTCTTTATTACCATTTAAAGATTACTCAAGTGTACATAAGCTTTATAA
>JABUQX010082653.1:2500-5000 GCA_015478945.1 Trachelipus rathkii | reverse complement strand
TATAATATATAATATATATATATATATATTAACCATGCAGCTATTCTATACTTTATATATATATATTATATATATAGAAATTATATATATTATATAATATAATATATTATATATATATTATATATATATATATATATATATATATAATATATATATATAATATAAGTATTATATAGATATTATATATATATATATATAAGAAAGAAGACATAAAACTAGAAACATTTGTATGGATAATTAAATGATTAATATTTTTAAAAAAAATATATTTTATTAAAACAATAGAATATCAAATACAATATCCAATGATGGAAAATTCACAATATAGAGCAGTTGCAAAATTGATATTATTAAAAAAGTAATTTCCTTGGGTTCAACGCAAATTTATCAACTACAGTTTGAATAAAATAATCATAATTATCAAACACAAATTTCTGTGTACACTCATCATAGCCAGTCCGTTTAACCTGTCGTCTTCCATAGTACTTCGCAGCCAAGTCTTGATCCTTAGCAGATACTGAAAGAGTGTTGCTACTGGATGGTGTGCATGGTTTGGCGAGTAGTATCATCAAAGCCTTTTCCGTCGACGGAAAGAAAAGGTTCAGTCTCCTTTAAGAATTGGGGAGACAAACAAGATCTTTTAGTTTTTACTACTCAGTTTCTTGTCCTTAAAAATTTTGTACCAAAGTTCTAGCTCTTCTTCTATGCCTTCTAAGTGGTAAAAACTATAAAATGAAGCTGTTTTTTCCTTTAACTCATCGATTGTTATGAGTAGCATGTGGAAAGGATGTAGATATGTCAATGCATAAGCAGGTGTATTTTCAGTAGAAAACCGTAATTCCAAAGAAGAAGTTATAAAATCCAGACACGGAGTTATTAAGGATCTTCTCCAAGAACTTCGTGATTGTTTGCTGGTGGTTGCTGAGGTGCTTCTGCTTACCCAAAAATCCGTGGTAATTCAGATCAAGGCCCAGTCCTCGGCGATTTCATTAACTTCTTTTTAACACTTCATAGATTTTTTTCTTTACTTTCATGGCTCCTAATTCACTATAATATATCTCTGCAGGTTTTGACGATATCCAGGTCTTAGATTGGAGAGCATTTACCACTGGCTCTAATCGCAGAGTACTTCGTGATCAATATCATAGCCATGATAAATGACTTATATACCGCTGAATGCAACTGAAAAAGCGCTTTTTCTTGTGGCGTTATTTCCTTCAATGGAAATGCTTGCATCATTCGTACAAAGTGCTCCTAAAATACTCTTCATACCATCTGGTCTGGCATAGGCTTGGGATGTTTGGCATTAATTTTCTTCTCAAGACCGTCTCGCGAAAAAACGTAATAATGTCCTTTATAGTTCCCACAGTATTGCGGGTTTCTGGTATTGTGTTCAAATCATTTACTATTAGATTTTGTTTGTGTGAAGAGCAATAAAAGAACAATGCTTTTTTATAATTTTTCCTCAATATTGCTTGGACACCTCTTTCTTTGCCAGACATCGTAGACAGCCATCGAAACCCAAGCACACGCATTTCTCGGGATCCAGTTCTTCGGTCTTGACAAAATCGTCAATGGCTTTCGCAATAGTTTTTGCGTCAAGCGCTATCAGTTCTACAAAGCCAATAAATTCCTCTTTGACTTCATTGGACTCTTGTCGAAATAGCGCAACACTGGCATAATTATTCCGTTTCAGAATATCAGGGTTTCATTCTGTAGTAGCCTATAAGCGCATGCTTCCTTACCTTATTAACGATGCTTTCTTTTATAGTAGTACCACATAGAGAAATGATCTCATTCTGAATCTGAACTGATTGGTATGTGGCATTTTTCTTCCCCTTTTTAAAATTTCTTTTCAATGACTGATCATCCGGATCTATTCGTAAGCGCACAAATTTGGAAACTCTCCCTCATCATGATGTACCGGAATCGGTAAATGCGCGCACAAAGAAAAATGTCACACATGAAATTATGAGGATAATATTTTTTTTATTTTCTTCTATGATTTCTTTGAATGCTGGTTAATTTGGATGTTTACCGGCACGTCCTGCAGGAACAATCTGCGCTATCAACATCAGGTTTTATACCACTCTGTGTTGTATGCCCTTACAAACCAGAATGAGCATCTTTATATGCAGTGAAAGATCTTATTGTTAAAGAGCCTAGGACCCCTTTTGAACAAACTTTTATTTGGTGGAAATAAAATACAAAACTTGAAAAATGCTCCCTTTATTTACCTGCAGTGTGTCAGACAAGGTGAGTAAGTCTCCAACCATTCATAATTGAATTTCCTCTTTAAGTAGGTAGCATCTTCCAAAAAATTATAGGTCTTAGGTTTTTTCCAACACTCTTTCTGTAAACCTGTATCTTCTTTACTCAGTCAAATCATAGATGAATGTCCAAAGTATCTACCAATGTCATTTTCGTGAATGTCATCTCACTGAAACGCTAGCATCCCGAAAATCTAGGACCCCATATCTGACTCGTCGAGGTGTTGGGC
>JABUQX010082652.1:2500-33912 GCA_015478945.1 Trachelipus rathkii | reverse complement strand
AGATGAGAAAGTCTGCCTTTCTTGGCGAGACATATCTCCCTTCAAGCGAAAATTCACCGTATAATGTCGATAAATTGTCTCCTCAGAGATGAGAAATGCTCCTTCATGGAGAGAAGTCTCACGTTCAAGCTGAAATGTCTCATTTAATGTAGAATGCTCCCGTCAAAGGCGAAAATTCTCCATGTCAATGTTGATAAATTCTCTATTCAAAGTGAGAGAATGTTCTCCTTATTGGCGAGAAAGTCTCCTCAAATGACGGAAGTGTCTCCTTCAATGTCGATAATGTCTCTTCTAGAGAGAAATGTCTCTTTCATTGGCGAGAAAATGTCGTCCTTCAAGGGAATGTCTCCATTCACTGTCGAGAAAGTCTTCCTCAACAGCGGAAATTCTGTTCAATGGGTGTGGAATTGTCTCTACTTCAGATGGATTCTGTTTCCTTCTTGCGGAATTTCTTACTTCAACACGGAATTCTCCATTCATTGTCGGATGTTTCTTCAGATCGGAAAAAGTCTCAATTAATGTGATAAATTGTCTCTTCAAAGATGGAAATGTCTCATCCTTGGCGAAATGGACTCCTTCCAAAGTCGAATACAGATTCTCGCTCAATGTCGGGATGTTCCTACATATCGAAAGTTCCATTCATGTTGCTATGTCCCTATTCAATATGAGACAAGTCCCCTTCGAAACGAAATGCCATTCTTGTCGAAAATGTCTCTCTCAAGACAAATGTCCTCCAATATTGTCGTAAATGTCTCTCCTTCAAGATAGAAAGTTCCTTTATTGGCGGGAGTCCCCTCTTTTTAGTTATCGAGAATGGATCCCTTCAAAGACGATTTTTTATGCTTGAATTTCTTTTTTTGGTGCGATAATGTCTCCCTCAAAGACGACAAATGTCTCTCGTCTTCAGTGTTTGAGACATTTCTCAAGACGAATTCTCTTCAATGGAACAAGTATAATACTAGAGAATTCGAAAATTGGCGACGCTCCTTTCCAGACGGACATGTCTCCTTTCATGTCGAGAAGGATTCCCTCAAGCGAATCACTTCTCATCATGTCTAAATCTCCCCTTCCAATTGAAAGTTCCTTTTCCACTTGCGCGGAAATGTTCCCTCTTCTACTGTAAAATCTCATTCCAATGTCGAAATTCTCCCTTCAAGGATAGAAATGTTCTCCTACTTTCAATGCGATACAAATCCGTCTTCCCTTCAGATGAGAATGTTCAATTTGGCGAGATGTTCTTCAAGACGAAATGTTCCATCCTGTCGTTAATGTTTCCCTTAGATGAAAATAGTCCTCATGCATTAATTCTCCTCGGAGAAGAATATCTCTCATTGCGAAAGTCTCCTTCCAAAGACGGAAAATGTCTCCATTCGAGAAATGTCTCCTTCAAAGACGAAAAATGTCTCTTCCAATTTAGCATAATCCTCTTCAAGATGAAAAGTCTCCTTCATTGGTCGTAATAGGGTCTTTCCCTAGACGATTCTCCTTCATGTGTGTCATTCTACTTTTCAAGCGAATTCTCCATTTTAATGTCGTTGATGACTCTTACTTTCTGCCGAGAAAATGTTCCCTTCCAATAACGAAGTTCCATTTCAAATTCTGAGAATGCTCCTCTTCTGTTCCCTCCCAATGTCGTTAATCCTCAACGTGCATGTCCGTTCATTGTCGCATGTTCCCTTCAAAGGTTTAATTTTTTCAATGTCCGATGAAATTGTACCGCCATGTGATTAGGTCTCCATCTGTATAATGTCTTTTATCATATGTTATTATGCTTTAAACGCAATTTCATTCATGCGAGCGCCTCTTTAAAGCGAAATTGTCTGTCTCCCCTTCGATGTATGATGGTCTGCCTTCAAATAGATATCTGATTCTCCTTCTTTTTTTTTTTTTTTTTATATACTTATTTTCTCCATTTATGTTCATAATGAATCACCTTACACAGCTGAAAATCCCTCTTTCTGATTTGCCTACCTATTCTTCCCAGGCTGTAACTGTCTCCATTCTGTGCAGTTCATGCTCTCCCCTTTTAGATTAGACAATGTCTCTCATTGCGCGAAATGATATTTCCTTTAAAACGAAGTCTGGAGGCCCAGTCGAGAAAGTTCTCCTTCAAAAGACGACTTGTTCTCTTCAAGTTGAAATTCTTCTTATTCAAAGATGAGAAATGTTCCCCTCATTTGGGAAGAATCTCTCCTTCAAGACGCAATGTCCCATTTCACTGTTCTACGTGTCTCATTAAGATACGCAAATGTCTCCACTTCAATGTCGTAAATTGTTCCCTTCAAAGATGAGAAATGTCTTAATTCATTCGCGAGACTGTCTCCCATTCAAGACGGCAAATGTCCTCGCTTTCATTCGCAATGTCTTCCTTCCCACAACAAGCCATGTCATCATTACAATTATAATTGTCTTCAAATGAGAAATTTCCTTTATTTGGGCGAGAATTGTCTCCTTCAAAGCGGACATAATGTTTCCATTCAATGTCGAGACAATGCTCTTCCTGACGAACATGTCTCCATTTGTCTCATATTCCCTCACAGATCGTGACCCTTCCATGCCGGTAATCGTCTTCGCCGAAAGGCCGAAAAGCGTATTCAGTCGAGAGCTCTCCCTCAAGACCAAAAATATCTCCATTCATGTCATAAATGTCTTCCCTTCAAAGAGGAGGAAAATCGTTCCCATGTGCGAGAAATGTCTCCCTCAAAGACGGAAAAGTTGTGCCTTTCTCTAATAAGTTGACAATGTTCTCCGTCAAAGGGAAATGTCGCACAATTAGATTTTTAAATGTCTCTTTTGCTATAACGTAGCGATGAATATGTCTTCCTTCATTGGCGAGAACATCTCTTCAAAACGATAATTGTTATTCTATTTTGGACATGTCGTATGTTTCCGTCCAGCGCTACGAAACTGTCTTCAAAATTTAAAATGTCATTAATGTCTCTCTTTCTCAAGATAGAAGAATGAGTTATTCTAATCATTGGCGACAAGTCTCCCTTAATATGATCGCTCCTCCTTCTATGACTGCTGTCTTCATCAAAATGTCGGGAGCTCATTGTACACAATGTGGTTTTAAATTAAATTCGTACTTTATTCAAGATGGCAAGCACAATGTTTATGCCCCTCATGCTGATATGATTCCTCCACTGATCAACACAAAGTCTTACACGTCAATGTCGAGGAAATGTCGTGTCCCTTTTCAACAGATACGAAAAACTTCGACATTCTCACGTACAAGTACTTTCCCAGATTGAGAGAATATAATGCTTCCACTTCATTTGCGAAATGTCTACTCTTTCAGGCGAAAGTTTACTTATCCCATCGGAAAATGTATTCTCCCTTAGACAGGTCCCAAATAGAATGATTACCATAATCAATGTCGATGAATGCTCTTCTATTCAAAGGAGAAATTTCTCCGTCCTTGGGCGAGACATGTTCCTTCAAAAAGCACCGGATGTCTCCATTCAATGTCGATAATTAACATTTGTCTCCCTTGTCAAGGACAAAGAATGGTCCTCCTGCTTTCGTACTTAAGGCATGCCGGGCCATCGAAACACAACCTTGCCTTGTCTCGGAATGTCGCCTAGCGGAAATTTTATCGCCTGTTCTCACTTATTTGACAAATAGTGAAGTCTTCGCTAAAAGACCTCTTAAAATAGCAGGATCTCCTCTCTTATCTTAATGCGATCAAGTGGGTCCTTCCGTAGGAATAACCGGAGACTTCATCTGTCCTCTTTCCCTTTCCGCTCAGAAATTTTGCTCATCCCAAAGACGGACAAAAATGCTTCCTTTCAAATGGTCGAGGAGAATTATCTGTTGCCGTCAAGAGAAAAGTCTCCCATTCAATGTTTGAATATCACAGTATTCAAATGTGCCAGAATCGGTTCTTACCTTGTCAATTGGGCGAGAAATATTTGTTGATCCCTTCAACTCGATCGAAATGTCACCATTTCAATGTTCGAGAATATTATCCGCATATCTTGAGCCGCAATACAAATTGTACTGCTATCAATGGCGGAATTAGTTTTATATACCTATTCTCTATCGCATATTATGAGTAAAAATGATTTACTAGTCTATTGACGAAATTGATTCCCCCTCAAGTATTGCAGCATTTCAACCATGCGGAAGGTCAACTGCTACCCTCCGAGCCAGTGTGATAGATAATGTCTCTCCTACTTCGTTGCCTTAGCTCGATAAATGTCTCCTTTGATAGAATCGTTTTCTTCTTCCAGTGCGGAATTTTCTCTCAAGCGGCTCCACAATGGCGAAATGTCCTTAAGATGAAATATACATTTCAGGGTCTGATAAGGACGCAATTCCAGGAATCCCTTTCATTGGCGATAATGTCTCCTTTCAAGGACTATTGTATCTGGCACCGCACTCAGAATTCTTTTTCTCCTCACCGTCAAAGATGAAATATATTCAGTCAATATAATTTTTCTTACTCTAAAGTACTAATAATGTATCCAATTATTATATTTTATTGAAAGGGCCTCTCAATCACTTATCAATAGATAATGGGTATATGTCCCTCATGGGGGAGGAATATAAGTTCTACCTTTTTACAAAGATCTATATTTAGCGCTCTCTGGTTTTATCGAATAATGTTCTCCCCTTTTCAAAGTCGAAAAAGTTGTCCTTCTCTCTCTTTGTATAATTTTCGTGTCAGGTAATGTTCCCTTCAATAGTTAGTCTCTATAGTACGCTTTTTAGTTCAGATCGAGGAATCTTTCTTTGCCACCTGTCAGGTCTCTGTTGATTATATTATTCTCTCATTGTACAGCTACTGAGATAGGTTCTCTCAGTGATTGGAATGAGGTGCGCACTGACGAACTCCGGGAGGGTCCGCATGCATGTCAGAAGGCCTACAAGAGGAATGGCTCCCAGTCATGGGTGGGTATGTGAGGAAATGTGCCGGTTAGTTTGAGAACGAGACGCGTTTCGCAATGCGAATAATCTCGATTTTTTATTGGACCCGGGTACGCAAAATTCTCAAGACGAAATGCGTCCATAAAATCCGCCCCCAAAATGCAATGGCGCTCGGCCCAGGAGGGTTTTCCCGGCGGACGAAAATGTCCATGGAATGCGAAACCACAACCTCGAAGTGAGAGCGTCCTCAGGGTCAGATTTCAGCATTGGGAATGTCTCCTGTCGCTCAAAAACTCGGATGTTAGACTTTCTCGCAGCTTTTGGATTTTGCTCACTGCCGTTAATCATCTGACGACGCGAAAAACCGGAGTCCCTCCTCTCAATGTTAGTCTGGAATTGGGCCCGTTTTCACTTGAATAGATGGATCGAGAATGGTCAGAGAATAACTCCTCCTGGTCTGATGGCTCAGTTCAGATTAAACAGGAATAACCATGAGCAGCTGGGAGAGAGAATGGCTCCCTCTTGCACGCGCACCTCAACGATTATAGAAGAATCAGCAACTCTATAAGGTCCGCAAACAATGTCGGTAACAGAAGCCCTACTAACCTAGCTAAGCTACACTCGGGCAAAGAAATAAGTTAGATCGCTTCTCTCCTTTCAGTACAGAAAAATCTATTACATTACTCTAATTGAATTAAAACAAAATGTAGCGACTAATATTAATTCAGCTATCGCATTAAATTGGTAATCTTCTCTTCAATTTTGATAATATATTTGGTCATCGTTCAAAGAATGCGAAATGCTCGTCCATCATTTTGTGACGTGAGAATATTGCTCTTCCCTTCTCATCCGACGAGACCAATTATCTGGTGCTCCGTTTCTCTATATTGCTGTTTAGTCCACTGACTCTATCCGATTCTCTTTACTAAACGACTCATTGCAAATGTCTGCGGTCACTCTCTCAATGCTGGCACTTGTATCTTGGCCATATATAGTTACCCATCGCAGATTGCACTGGTGTACGCTCTTGTTCCTCGCGTTCTTCCGAGTATGACGAGTGATTTCTTTGTGGCTTAAAACACGGGGAAGCATTGGCTCCATCCAGAGTGACCAAAGACTGCGTCCTAACCCATTCTCCTTGAACTGGTCGAAAATTCCCTTTCATAATGAGCATGGCCGTTCTTTTTAGGAGATATCTTGCTACTTTGCTCAGAGGACGTTTCCACGTACCGTAAGCATTCAAAACCCCTGACGACGACAACTGTTCGCTCCATGATTAAGTCTATTAAAGGAGAGTGCTCTTGCGTTAGAAGTGCATGACTTAGTTTCCCAGTTCTCAATTTTTGGCGAATTTTAAAATGTGCCTCTCCTTCCATTAGCTGTCAGTTCAATTTAAGGACAATGGTTCATACTCGATGTATAGTGAGTTCCGCTTCATGTCTCGTAAGTGCGGAAAGTGATATGTTTCCATTCTATGTTTAATGTCTCTCTGTGCAAAGATAGAAATTTTCTCCTGGCATGACGAGAAAGTCTCTCGTTTTCTAAAGCTTGAAATTCCTTGTCTGTCTGAGGCTGAATTGCTCCGGCTCCCAAAGAGTAATGTCTCGTCTCTGGCAAATGCTTACCTGTAAAAGATTGAGAAATGTTCCTTTTCATTGGCGAGAAGAAATTTTTTCCCTTCAAAGACGCAATGGTTCCATTCAATGTCGGAGAACTGTTTTTCCGTTTCACAGATGACAAATGTCCCATTCTCGTGTGTTGTGCTTTGTCGCGTCAAAGTGAAGGAGAAATGTTTCCCTTTCATTTGGCGAGAAGTCTCCTTTCGTCATAGATGAAAGGCGAAAATGTCTCTGTAATACCTTTTTTTCTCGATAATGCTCCACTAACTATAACACCATATCGTATCAAAATGACTGCGGAACTAAATATGAAGCGGAAGATCAAGTATAACATCTACTTTGCAAAACGGCAAGATAATTATTTTCTCATCACACATTAGAGTGGGATTGAAGGTGTGGAGAACAAGAATTTATTGTACTACCGACATTCACCGATTTAAGCATCAAGGTGTAATACTCCTGTTGCTTCACCATTTAGGGAGGAGAAAAAAAAGTCTACAACTAAAATATAGAGAGAAAAGGTACCTCAGTTGTTCTCTTTGGTCTTCCTTGAGACCCTCAACTTAGCTTCGACTAAATGTATCCAAATGAATCCCATGCGTGATCATAAAGATGTAAAATTCGCCGATGATTAAATAATTATCTATGTCAATTGGAAATGCATGCTCTGCCAGGAAAATGTATTCTATTCACTAGGCTTGATTAATATTTTCCGTCTCCTGTGCCTTCATGGAAGTGTTTATGTTGAGCATAATAGCTTCTTTTATCGACAAGTTTTGTGGCGAGAATAAAGGATTCTGACTTAACAGCGCAAGCACAAGACTGTTGCGCAACCACTACTGCTACCCAGAAAGGATTAACAATATACTCACAACCAAAAACAGAAAAAAATTAAATTAATAAACTGTTACACAAATAGAGGAAAAGTCACCAGAAAATGTCCACCCTATTAGTCTCTACACTGTGGCAATGTCAATGGGGCGAGGATGAGATAATGTTAAACTAGGTAAGTAAAAATAAAGAAGATGTGCGGCGAAGCAGGTCGCTTTAAATCAATGTCGCTATATACGAACGGGCTGGAAAAAGAGAACTATCCACCAAGAGACGCAGTCGCATGCTCCAATGTGCGAATTAATTCTCTTACAGGAGTAGTATTAATTTCATATTGTCTATCATTTTCTCTTTAGCACCATACTACATGCACTCGTTATCCATTGTTATCTCTGTTTTGATGCATTTAAGAATACAAATAATAGTTGTTGGGTGATAGTTAGAATAAGTTTAACATAGGCGTTCGAGTTCAATAAACATTATGTTTCTGTTCCCTATGTTTATAATTTGTTTTTCGTAATTTTTAATATTTTTTCTTTTTTAAAGTTAATTGAGATGTCTAAATTCGGAACTTATCTACTCCAAAGGGTGTATTTGGACTTCTATTTTTTTAGAGAAAGCCAAACGAATTCGTATTAAGGTAGGCAAATAAGTCTCTCATCATTTCTCTCTAATTGACTATACTATATAAGCCCCCAAGCGATAAATGTCTACCTCAAGTAGATTGTTATAGCATAATGGCGGATAATTCTTCGCAAAAACGGTAATGCTTCCAGTCTCTCCCATAGTTCAAAGTAAGGCCGGGTTAATATGCTGCTATGTGTGTTGTAATAAATGGTGCGCTTTTTCAAAAATGAGAATATGTCTATTCCCTTCATTTAGCTAGAGTAATAAGTGTATTTCTCCTCTTCAAATCTCAGGAAAAGTCTTATTATAATTCTGATAAAATGTTTACCCTTTCATAAGACGAATAAATATGTTCATATAATTACATTACGACATTTTTTCTTCTTCATAAAATAATTATAGTAGAATATAATATTATCTCCTTCTATATGGTACGATGAAATGTTCTGATATATAATATACACTACCTCAAAGTAACGGATAATGTATCCATTCAATGTTCTGAGAAAATTCATCACCTTCAAAATTTTAGTGACTCTCTTAGTCAATGTTTGATAATGTTTATTCAATAGAATGGAATTGATTTCCCATTAGGCTAAGAATGTTCTATCCTCTTACAACATAGACGGTGAAATAGTTCTTCCATTCTCAATGTCGGAGATAATGTCTCCTTCAAAGACGAAAACTATTGTTTACATTGTTTTTCATTTCATATCTCCCTCTCAATAATACAATGAGAAATAGGTTCCTTCTTGGGACAAATGTCTTCCTTACAAGACTGGAATAAATGTCTCACATTTCTCTCAAATTATAGATAATCGAACCATCATGTTCTCGGGTAACGGCAACAGACTGAATTCTCGATGATGGTCTCCATATTAGAGTTGTCGGGTACATAAATATCATCCTCATATATAGACAAATAGGCTCGGAACAACTGTCCTTACCAAATCTCTTGATTTCGCTCGAGAAGATCTGCCGCGACAGGTTCAAGGCGAGGAAGCATGTTTTATAAACTTTCAAGTCGGCGTGTTGCTTGGTGCTATAAATAAATGGTCAATATAAATTGTCTCGATTCTACAGTGATAACGATAATGATCAACTAATATAGCTGCCTAGGATTTTTTATTTTATGAACTCTTCCGGCTAAAGGACAATGGGATACGTGGTCGCTTCTAGGATCGCGCGCAAAAGAGTGAGGAGCTCCAAGTTCAGAGGAATGACGCGAGACAGAGAGGTGCTCCTTTCAAGAGACAGGAACAGGAATATGGAGCGAGTTTATTGTTGGCATTAAAATCAGAATGTCGCTCTTGTGTTCTAGAATGATGTAGAACATGTATTCCTTTTCCACTCTTGAGAGAAACTCGTTTCATGCTTCGAAGACCTGCGACTCGTTTAAATTCTGTCCGCAGCGACATTGTTCTATCCTCCTTCACTAAATATCTATCTGGTAAAAGACGTTTTTCAAAGTGAATCTGGTGTAATAAACTTTAAATATCCTATCACAAAGATCGAAACTAGTCTCCACTTCCACATTCGGCGGAAAATGTCTCTATTCCAAAACGGACACAATTCATCCATATCTCAATTCTAGAATTATGATCTCCTTTAAAGATCGAAATATATGTCATCCAGTATTTATGGACTATTAAATCTCCTCATTCTCAAAGTGAGATAAATGTTCTAATTTTATGTTCGAGAATGTCTCCTTCAAAGGCGGATAAATTCTTTATAATTCATATGTCGAGATGTCTCCTTTATGAAAAAAAATTCTCCATTCTAAATGCTCGACTAAATGTTCTCATACAAAGATGTAGAAATTGTCTCCTTTTCATTCGCCAAAATTCTCCCTTCAATTAAACGAAATTCTTTTTCTCGAATGTCGAGATAATGTCTCCCTCAAAGACGGATAAATTGATCTCTCAAATTAATGATTAATAATGTCTCTTTTCTAAAAGATGATAATGTCTCCCTTTCATTGCTGGAAATGTCTCCCTCAAGACGGAAAAATGACTCTAATTCATGTGTGAAAAATGTTTTCACTTCAAGAGATTAAGTTCTACATTCATTCTTGATTAAATTCTTATATCAAAATGAATAAATGTCTCCTCTTTATGGCGAGAAATGTCTCCTTCAGACGATAAATGTCTCATTCAATAGTTGAGATATGTGTTCTCATCTTCAAGACGAAATCGTGTTCTTCATTCAAATGTACGTTAAAATGTCTCTTCTCAAAAATAATAGGTAAATGTTTCGTCTCCCTCCTCATATGCGAGAATAGTTCCTTCATAAGACGAAAATTGACTACATTCAAATTGTCGAGAAATATCTCCTACCCTTCAAATGACGAAAATATAAATCTCCATTTCAAGTTAGTAATTGTCTTATTTCATCAGATGAAAAATGTTTAGCTTTCATTGGCAAAATATGAGTCTCTCTTTTTTAAATAGACGGTAAATATCTCATCAATGTACGTAATATGTCTCTAACTTTTCAAGTGAAATGTCTTAATATCTCTCATATTCGAAATTGTCATCTTTAAGTATGAATTGAAATTCCCCTTCATTGGCGAGAAATGTCCACTTATAATATCGGAAATATGTCTATACATTCAATGTCGAGATAAATGCTATCCGTCATAAGACGAAAAATGTCTCTCCATTCTAATGTCGAGTATAATGATCTCCTCGTACAATAGATGTAATAAATGTCTCTTTCATGCGGAAATTTCCCTTCACAAAGTGACGGGAAAATGTATCTTATCATAATGTCGAAGAGAATAAGTCTTCTTACAAAGTAGAAAAATGTCTTCATTACTTGTCGATGTAATTAGTCTCTTCAAATGATGTAGAATGTTACTTTTCTTGTGCGAATATGTCTCACTTCATAAGCTGAAAACATTCTCATTAATGTCTCGAAATAATGTCCCTCAAATTGATAAAATAGTCTCCTTCATTGGAGTATGAATACTGTTTCTACCTACAAATGACGGATAAATTGATCTCTCATTCAATTCTGAGAAATATAGTCTCACTTTTAAGACGATAAATTGTCTCAATGTCTCAAATATGTTTAGATAAAATTCCTATCAATATGAGATAATTGTTACTCTAAATTTGAGCGAGGAAATGCTCCTTATAGACGATAAATCGTTCTAATTCATTGTTCGAGAAATGTTTACCTCCTTCATAAGATATGGTAATAAATGTCTCATTGCACATCAGTTTGATAAATATTCGTTTCTATTCAAAGTAATTAGATAAAATGTTTAACTTTCTGTATGCGATGAATCTCTCTCCCTCAAAAGACGAAGTAGGCTTCTCCATTGCAATCTCCGAGAAAAGGTCTTCATTTCGAATAAAGACTTAATTATATTCCATAATAATGTCGATACAATGTGTATCCTCCCTTCAAGATGAGAAAATTGTCTCTCCTTTCATTGGCGAGAAATGGCTCTCTTCTCAAGACGATAAAATGTCCTCTTTCTATCGTTCGAGAACATGTCCTCTCTCCTCTAAACCGCACTATCTCTCTCTCATCTTCTCTCTATCTCCTCACTGTCGTTCTTTATCTCATTGATGTATTACCTTCACGTGATGCTAACGAGTAATTATTAGTTAACCTTCATTGATAGAGAAAGTCTCACTTTCGATTACTGATACCATTCCTTAGTTCTCTCATTTATTCTCAATGTCGTGCGATTTAGTATCTCCCTCTTTACAAATGACGAAATTAGTCTTTCCATTTCAATGTTGATAAAAGTCTTACTTTTATCCATAGTGAGTATAATCTCTCTCATTTGGAGAAATGTCCTTCATAAAGAATCGTAATGATTGTTATCCTTTCTCAATGCGATATATATTACTGTCTCCCTCTAAGATGAAATGTTACGCTTTTTATGGCGATGAATAATATTGTCTATTATACGGCTTATATGTACGAACGTAGGTGAGTAATTTGAATAGACTTCTACCCAGTCTAATGTCGAGAAATTGTCTCCTTCAAAACGAGGAATGGTATCCGATTATAACAACCTGAGTGTGATCCGTATAACATATAGCTACCTTCAATCATTTCAAAAGCATAAGAATGTCTTTATCACCTATCATGAGACCATAAGTCGTACCTTACATAAAACTCTAGAACCTAAATTGTATATCTCTTTCTTTAACTCAATATCGAGACACACTGTCTTCGCTATACAAGACTCTGATTGATCAAGATGATATACCTTAGGATATGGTTTTCTGGTGTATATGTTTCTTACTGCCTATTCAATAGATGAGAGAGATTGATGTGCCCTGTCATTGCATATCGTCTCACTTTCAAAATACGAAGATAAGTATTCTACAGCATTTGCTCCTTTTACAAGTCGTGAAATTGATCCTCCTATAAATGCGAAAAATGTTTCCATTCAATGTTGATAAATGTGTAAATTTCATGATGATAAATGTCTTATAGGGAAAAAATATTTCCTTCAATGTCTAATAATGTTCCTTTCTAAAAGAAAAATAATTCTCTAGCTTCAATTTCACCGAGAAATTAATTCTTCAATAGCTGATAAAGTTTATCCTTCATTGCTGACAGAATTAGTCCCTAATAAGATGGAAATGACTCAAAATTGTCCTTCAAAAAAGTAGTCCTTTCAAAGACTCAAAATAAATTACTCGTATATATGTCGATAATAATATGTGTCTATCTCCTTCAAAGATGAGATAATGTTTCCCTTCTATTGTCAGAGAAATTTCCTAAAAGATCAAATTCTCTCATTCAATGTAGAAGAAAATGTTCTCCTTCAAGGACGAAATAAATATATGTACTCTATTATAATATGTTATAAATAGTTCTAATTATAAGATGAAAATGATTAGAAATTCTTAAAAGGGTCCAAAATGTCTCTTCAATGAAGACGGTATAATAAAATATTTCTACCTTTCATAATTGTACGAGGAATAATGTATCTCTTCAAAGACTGAATAGAAGCTCCTCAATGTATGATAATAATATGTCTCCTCTTCAAAAAGATGTTGAATAATGATTACCTTTCTAATTGCGAGAAATGTCTTCCTTCAAGACTAGAAAATGTTCTTCCATATTTCTAATTTCTAAGAATATGTCGCTTTCAAGGATAAAATAGATCTTCATTTCGAAATGTCGGATACGTTATCTCCTTTCATATAAGTATGGATATTGTCTAACCTTCTACCTAATTGGCGAGACCAATGTTCTCTCCCATTCATAAGAACGGTAAATGTTTCTACCAATATCAATGTACGATGAGAATTGTCTGTCCACTTTAACAGATGACAAAGGTTATACCTAATCTCTCAATGTCATAATAATACATCGTTCCTTCAATGAGTACACGAAAAATGCTTTCCCCACGGCTCACATTGCGCGCCGAATATAACTGTCTAACGTTGAAAGGAAGACGAAGAGAGTATGGTGTTGGCACACTTGATTAAAGAGGTATATGTGTTCCATCAATTCTTAAAGAGCACGAAAACTTGTCTCACTCCTGCAAGTGTAGATAATGTCTCTATTATGCGACAGCAAGTAGCCCAGGCATTTAAAGTGATGTCGAGATTATAACTTCTTGGAGCAAGGAAAACACATCAGTAATAGCTCGCAGATAGCATATCGCACTGTGAATACTGATCCATTCATGTCGAAAATGGTGTGTCGCGTCAAGAAAGAGCACTGCTCCGTTCCATATGTGCGACATCAATATTCTTAGCTTGAGATACCAAGTAAATCATTCCTCCTTCAATTGCGAGAAAACTCTGTCTATCGCTCTCAGACGCCACGCACCCTTGGTCCATGTCAATTATTTCGAGCAATGTTCTTCAAGAGCGAGGAATGTATCATTCAGTCGATACACTCTACTCCTTTCTCAAAAATTGAAGAAATGTGTCTTCAAGTGTGTGGAGTAGGTCTCTCAAGCACGCGGAAGTAGATGTTCATTATCATGCGTTCCGAGCGAACTTCGTCTCTCCTGTCAAGACGAAAAATGTACTCCTCAATCGTTGACTAAATGTCTCTATTCATAAGATTGAGAATGTCTACCTTCATGGCGTAGAATGTTCTCGTCATACTAGTACGAAAAGAATGGTCATTCCATTCAAAGATCGCGCACGAAATGGCTCTCTCGTCACGACAAAAGATGTCCTCCATTCGTCGGAATGGTCTCGAATGAAGTAGCTTTGCCATTCATCTAGGTGCATGAACGAGTGTCTCCTTTTTTATTCAGGGAGAACGTCCTTCTTCTCAAGACGGCAAATGTCTCATCAATGTCGCGATATGGCTCCCTGTCAAAGACGAAATTGTTCCAATTTATAATGTCGATATCATGGCTCTTTTGTATCGAACACGCTATCCAGAAGCGGTTTTGTCGTATAAATCGCGAAAATAGGTCTCCCTTCACCGTCCATATATGTTCCTTCAATAGCGAATAAAATGTCTCCCGATTTAAAGATTTGAGAAAATCTACGCTCACCTCTTCCATTCGAGTCGACAGATATATGTGTCCATTTTTAATGAGACGCCAAGTCTTATTCATTGTCGTAGATAGCTAGGCTCCCTTCAGAGCAACTAAAGAAAGGAGGTACTCCATTAGTTCTTTCGTTTGGTTCTAAAATCGGAGTCTACCTCACTCTCTTCTTATGAAGGTTAGTCACGCAATATACCCCTTCAGTTCCTGTAGTGATCGTGTACGGTTCTCATGACATATCTCTATAAATTTTGTTCTTCCATGTGTTAAATGCATATGGGTGATTAGGTCTCCTTCAATAGGACGAAAATGTTCTCCAATTCAACTGGTTCTCGCTAGAGAAGGATCTCGACCTTCAAAGAGAACCTTGCGGAAAGGATATGGTAACAGTGTAGTCAAGTTGTCCTGTAGAGAGGTGTAGTTGTTTTCTAAAGATTGCGTCTCTCGGTAATAAATGATATACTCTTTGAATTCGCACAAAGGTTGACGTACACCCACTCTCCGGACTTCAAAGAACATATACTAATCTAATGCTCCATTCATGTCGTCTGTCTCCTTCAAAGATGAGAATGTTCCTTTATTTTTGCGAGGTAATGCTCCCGTGCTCAAGAAAACGGAATAGAATCTGTTCTAACAAAGAATTCATCAGAAGATGATAGGGCGATTCTAGAAAGTACATAACGCCCTGTACAGCAAGAAGTTGAAAGGGATGAGATTGTCTCATTGCAATGTTTGAATTGAGGAGTTCTTCTCGCAAGATGTGCATCGGTGTCTCCCATTTTCATGTAAGTGCGGTAGAATGTCTCCCTTTCACAGACGGAACATGTCTTCCATTTTAGTTAGAATGTGGGTCAAGATGGAGAAGATACTGATTTACTGATTTCAGATAGGAACTGGAAAATTCGTTTCGAGACTAAAGACCAGAATTACACGTGTCATAGGAAATTATGCGCTTTACCTCCGTGTCACTAGAAAAGAATGACATAAGTTTCATGCAAGATAGAAGTACGGCTGGCCACGAATGTATTCCCTGTCTCAAAAGACGCGAAAAAGGTCTCGCAAGCTCTGGAGTAAATTTTGTGCCTTACAAGACGGATTTGTTGTTATCCAATGCATAGTATGTAACAGAATTGATCTTCTATAATTGGTAAGGATTTGAAGAGAAGGTTAGCACACACTTTATATTATGGCAGAGAGACGTCTCCCTCAGACGAGGGAAAGAGTCCAATTCAGAGGTGGGTCGAGAAAGTGTCTGCTGTGGAGGAGAGACGAAGCGACATATTTCGCGAGCATATGCAGAATGAGACGCGTAGACATCTAGTTCCTCTGACATCAAAGTTCGATAATTGTATACTCGTCACCACGTCGCATTAGCGGCCAAATGATCTCGTTTCTCGACGGCACATTGTGTTCTTCCCAATCTTGGTCGAGAATGGTTCGTCCCTAGGAATGAAAAGATGTTCCGCCATTCAATTGTCAAATAAAGATTGGATACTCCTATCACAGGAGGTATTAGGTCAGATTAGTTAGCTCTGAGCCTTCAGCAAAATATATGCGCCAAGGGTTCTCCTCTTATGCAAACGTCAATTGAGTCCATTCGCCGTATAGATGCTCCGTGAGCGCGGTCTGAAGGAGACTGGTTGAGATGTGTGAAGGGGGATTATCTAAGAATGAGAGTTGAGTTAGGTTCGTAATATGACGTCTCTTAGATTGGGTGAATGTTACAAGTGTGATGGAGCCTATAGGGCTGCTTAGGTCTTTGTCCTAGGAATCGTGATGTAGGGCGCTCTGAACTAGCGCTGTTGGTTAACAGGTGTGGCGTCAGGCGGTTCGCGACGAGGTATGCATTACTATTAGCTATGTTAAATAAGGATTTGATGACCATATTCTAGAGGCTTATGATAAGTGTTCCTCATTGGCGAAAATGTCCTCGATTCCAGAGCTGACGTTGCAATGAGTACTCCTATGTCTTCAGCGATCGAGAGAATGTTACCATTTGCAAACGACGGTCAAGATCGATCTCATTCATTGGATATATATATCCTTCCTCATTATAATAAATGAAATTGTCTACTTCCTATTGCAGAGCAATTGTTCCTTACATAAGACGAAATGTTCTCCATTATCAATTTCGTAGAATGTCTTACCGTACACAGTTAACTCGTAAATAAAATGTATGACCATTTTCTAATGCGATATAAATGTTACCCTTACTCATATAGATAGTAAATTATTCATCTATTATTTACCATTGAGCTGAGAATGTCTCCCTTACACGGATAATGTGCTTTACATCAATGGTTCGAGAATTCTCCTTCAAGAGATAAAAATTGTCTCCATTTACTCAATGTTGATATAGTTCTCTCTAGTCTAGATGATAACAACTTCTTTCATCGCCTTTTCTATCTTTTGTGCGTGAATGTATCTTCAAAGATTCGTGGAACATGTCTCTGTTTCTCAATTGTTCTAGACTATATTGGTCCTCTCTCTGTCACGAATAGATCGATTAGCCTGTATGTCTCCAATTCTCGTGTGTTCATATTATACTTGGTTTAGTACGTGAATCCGACAATCGATATGTGAAGAATTCACAGATTAGCGTCTCGTTCTCCGCTCATCAGATTTGATCGAGAAGATGAGATCTGTCCTTGCTCAAATGTATCTCAGTGAGATGATTAAGTTTAGCAGTTTACTTTATTAGCTTATACAAGTGCTTATCCTTCTCCTATGTGACTCGAAATAGAGGCACTATATTTTATTTCAGTTTCTTATATCTATTGTACATAAATAGTTCTATCTTCCATCTTATAGTCATATGAGAAATTGTCGCTCTCTCAGTCCACTAATTGAATCCAGAGTAAACAATGTTCCTTCAAAGACGAGAATATTATAGTCTTATCTCCAGTAATGTTCGACAAACGATCTACATACTTTGCAAACGCAAACTAATCTTTTGTCATGCATTTCCATGGAAACGCTTTAATTACAACCTTTTAGCCGAGACTTGAAAGACTGAATGATAGTACTCTATCTCTAGATTGGACGCTCAGAAACGTAGATAGTGTTGCTCCGTATCAGATACGCGCAAATGCTTCTAGTCACTCATGTTTATTGTCGTCAGATAATTGTCTCTGTTCAAAGACATAATAATTATCTCATATACCTCTTCTTTCACATTATGGTCTCCCTTTTATAATAATAAGATAAGATATAGTTATCCTTATAATTGGTCACGAGTAACAATTATGTCTGCCTCGAAGAGTGTCGCTTCAACATACTCAATTTTCCAGAAAGGTTATCATCCTCTCTTTCAAGAATAATGATCTCACATTCATTAAGTCTGATAAAGTTCTCATATCTATAATGAGTAAATAGTCTCCTTCATTGGTGAGAACTGTATCCTATTTCAAAGACGAAATATGAACTTTCATCATATAATGTGTAGATATTGTCTCCTTCAGACGTAAATGTTTACCATTTCAGCTTGTTGTATAATGTCTCTAGTTCTCAGATGAGAATAATGTTACCTTTTCTTTGCGAGAATATGTTTCCCATTCAAGACGGATGAAATAGTTCCCATCAAGTTCGAGAATTCTCCTCCCTACAATGACTCGAATATAATGTTTCAATTTTCAATTTGTCGTATTAAAATCCGTAAATTACGTAAAAATAAAAGTTTACAATTCATACAAACAGAAAAGGTAGTTACACATCAGAACTTTCTGGGAAAAATTGTCCTGTTTAACCTTCAAGAAAGCCCAGCAAGTCAATCACTTCACCAAAGAATAATGCTATCAACATAACTATTCACAAAAACTAGATCTTACATTGCTGATCAGGTTTTCTCTGATTGGCTTATTTTATATTTTTTTTGCAATAATTAGCACACTAAGAGGCAATTGCCATGCTAAGATTTTCTTCACTTTAACGCCCGGAAACTGTCACATTAGGAATTGGAATTGGTAACTATCACTTTACATCATACTTTCAAGTCTTATTACATGCAGTAGTTTTCATATATTCTGAAGTTTTTCATTCATATTTCATGAAATATCTTTTTTAACTCATATAATTTTTAAAAAGGACTCGTGATTATTTTCCTTACATAATGATTTACTAACAGATTTTACATTTGTAACAGCCACTCCACTTTTGCAGAGATGACATCTTACAACAAAAAGATATTTTTGATCCTAGATTATTCCCAGTCAATCTCTCGGGAAACGTAGTTCGCTCGAAAATTTTATTTGCATAACTATTTGTTTGATGTTGGCAGTCACTACATCTGATCGAGATCCATATTTCACTCTTTTTTTTTCTTTGCAAACATCGATCCGAGGAAAAGCTTTCCTCTCACGTATTAAAAATAAATCCCTTCGCCGCAACACTTTCACTACGATAGATCTGCAGCAGCTTTGTGCAGAGTACAAGGAAACGTGTCATTCAACGAGTGAATAAAAAATATACGACGAAAAACAATTTTCTTTCTTGAATGCAAATTAGCTTGTCTCGGGTACGACCCTCTGTTATAAAGCTCCAAAAATCCAAAGGAAATGGAAATTATGCAAAATTAAAATTGCAATAAAAATTAAATGCTAATGACCAAGTAATTATAAAATAGTTTATTGATGATAATAATAATGTATAAAAAATAAATATATGCAAATTCTAAGTTCTTAAAAGTAACATTTATTATTATTAGTCTCCCCTTGGACCCCCATAGAATGGGGGAGGGGTGCGTAAACATACATCAGTCCGAGGCATGCATGAGCATTCTTAGAGCATTAAAACGTGATAGCGGGGCCCTAACCCAAGCTAACACGGCCCTTTTGGTAGTCTCTTACGATATGCAGGACATACAGTGAGGGAATATTTTTCCAGCCCCTCCACAGGGTAAGTAAAAACACTGAAGTGTAATCATTAAAATAAAAACTACACCCAAGGACGTAATATAAATAAAAATAAAATTTAAGAACTAATTGAAGGGGTTCGCCCGTCGGTGCTGTCTTGTTGAGGTCGTTGGTTTCTTTTGTCGAGTTCATCCTAAGGATCCCGCAGTTTCTTTCTAACTAACATTTTTTTTATATATATGTGCTAGGTTGTAAAGGATCCTTAGGAGCCTCCTAGGGGTTTGTCATTTCCTATTGTGTCGTCGTTGAGAGCCTAGTTACGTGCTCTCCTTTGAGACCGAATTGTTTGGCAGTTCATCCACTATGCTTCCTGTAGATTCTCTTTGCTCTTCCTTATACTGTTCTTGTAGTTTCTTTTAGTCATTTCCTAACTTGCCTAACTAACTTACTTATGTTTTTACTAATTTCTCTTTTCTTCTTCCCCACAGACAAGGAATTTATATTTGTAATACAAAAAGATTTAATATTATATAATATATATATATATTATATCATAGCTTAACATCAATTATTTTAATTATCTCTAGGACCATGATTATATAAGACTTAAATTAAAATGTAACTATTTTTGGGCCATGCACATGGCTCTCCGGGTGTTCACATATCTCATGTTACATCTTTCCAAATGCTCGTTTTTGGGTGTTCGAGGCTCGAGGTGGAAACCTGGAGGTGGCTTCCATTTTGAACAGGACCAAACGGCGAAAGGGATAGTTGGGATTTCCTGAGACATTGACCCTTCAACAAAGGGTGGCCAAGAGCAGCCAGAGAGGGCACAACACAGTCGACAGGGATAGTTTGGGAATTCCTGAGACAATGACCCTGCAACAAAGGGCGACCAAGAGCAGTCATAGAGGGGGTGGAGGGGTTACCAGTGAAAGGGTGTGGAGGACAGACCTCCCTGGAGAGCAAAGGCATTCAAAGCAGTCACGGCGAATGGATCGTGGTGGTAGTGATGGGCTGGGGATGGTGAGGGGGTGGGGTGGAAAGCACAGAGGAAGCAGTCACAGCAGGCGGTTTATACAAAGAGCAACAGTTATAGCAGTCATGAAAGACGGTGACAAGACAGACAGACACACATACTTACGTAACGTACAAATGTGTGTGTGCTTGTATTCGGCACGCACACATACCTGAAATAAACACAGCCACCTTTTTGAAAAGTGGCACAGTGCCAGCGTGTCGCATGTCGGCACTACGTGCCGCATGCTCCTGAAAATAACCTTATGTACCTTCCTGAATATAAAAGTGGTAGCGGGTCGCGTAACGGCACTACGTGCCGTATGCTCCAAATGGTGCTGTCACTAACGTGACGTCATTATATATATATATATATATATACATATATATATATATATTATATATATACGTATTATATATATTATATTTATATATATTTATTATATATTATTATATATATATATATATCCATAATATTATATATATATACTATATATATCTCTACTATCCTATATATATTATAATATATCATATATACATATATATATATATATATAATATATATATATATATATATATATATATATATAATATGCCCTGGTACTTTCCTGAATAATCCCTTTGGGTATAAGTGGGGATTAGAATAAGCTGGTTTAAGCCAGCTTAAGCTGGTTTAAGCCAGCTTAAGCTGGCTTAAGCCGGCTTAAGCCAGCTTAAACGGGTATATATATACACAAAAAAACTTGATGAAAGTCCTCCTCTAACACTAGCATCAACATGCGCCTTCTTTACACAAGACGGGTAGGGTGTGTCGCATGCACCGGAACAGAAAAGTAGTAGAAGAATATGACGCAAGTTGAAAAAAAAGCCCAGCCTTACCAGAGCATTTATTCCCTTTAGTGCGAACTCGCCGCAGTCAGAAAACCCCACCCTAGACTTCTCGGTACCCTCGCGGACCTGCACTATGGTCCAAAATCCTTCGTTCCATACTGTTCAGGGTTCATCTCTTTGCACCGCAGTGGGCCACAAAACCATACCTCCCTCACAAAACCGCGTCATTCACTCCTATTATGCACCTTTTTTCTCGCCTCTGCCAAACTCACATTCCTCTCCTCCAGGCATTTCTTTACTGACTCAATCCACTTTTTCTTCGTTCCAGCCGGTCGATCCCAGTCACCACCACTCACATATAATATCCGCTCCAGCCACCGACTATCATCCATCCTTCCGACATGACGAGACCATCTCAATGTACTTTTATTTATTCTCTCATTTACTCTTTTCCTCACCACACAACTCCCTAATGCATTCATTCCTCATTTTATCAATTCTTCTCACTACCTAACACACCCCAAAGATTGTCTTCATCTGAACGCATTATTAACTCTCACGATCTATATCGCTCTTACTTTCCTAGCCTAGTGATCGGACCGGATCGTCAAATTTGACTGCGTTGTCGGATTGCGGATGCGGATGCGGATGCGGATGCGGCTCTTACATGATCGATGTAGTTGACTTGCGGATCTGCGGAATGCAGATGCGGTACTCCTTTTTAAACTTGATGATGCGCACTCTGCGGTTTTGCCTCGCACTGCGGATTGCGGATCTCCTGGATGTTTACTCTTTGAAAGTTTATGAATTAAAACATTAGATATATATCCGTATATACTCATACCTATCATACATATTACTATATAACTATCTCACTCTCTCTATCTATATATACTATATCTCTTCTATACTTATATCATATATTACTCATGATATCTAATATATTCATATATAACTATATATCTCCTCAATCTCTACTTCTTCAGCTTCTCTTATTCACTTATACGTTCTACTCACCTACTAATTCAGTGATGCCACCTGACATGACATGAAATGATAATATTACTATATATATAATATATAATATATATATATAACTTACTCATCTAATATATATATATTACTATATATAATATATATATTGCTATATCTATATATATCATATATCATATCATATAATTTAAATATATATTATATATACATAATATATATATATATATATATATATATATATATATCCTAACGTGCCTTTAATAGACATTGGATTTCCTAATTTTATATGAACCGTTAAATTATTATATAATTTATATCGCCGTCCTGCTAGGTGGTTAGGTACGGTATTATTTATATATATATATATATATAATAGTATATCCTAGCGGTTCGTCATAAACCTACTATTATAGTAACATATCATATAGCTCACTTTCTATTATATATTTATAATAAATTATATATATATATATTTTTATATTATTATAGCGATCTTATATATATTATTTTTTTTTTCATACATTACTAGTATATAATACTAATTAAGATATTATTGGCACCTATATTATATATATATCTTATATATATTATTAATATATCATATATATACTATAATATATATATAGCGGTCTTTACTGATAATAATGATTATACTGAGTATGTGATATTTACCGTCGGCATATCTGCCTTTTAATATAGCCTAGTATATACTATTATATATAATTATATATATATCTTACATCTTACATTCTCTCCCAGTCAGGCTTACGAGCCTGTCAGTGGGGCAACTCGCTTCCTCTTGTTTCTATCCATCACGAATCACCATCCGCCATCAGCGGACATCCTCGCCCATTGCAGGCATCGCGGTGTCTTCCCCTCGTTCAATGGGATCCCTCTGTTTCGCCTGTGTCTCTCCACCTTTTCCGCGGTCTTCCCCTCGGTCCCACTCCTTCGCGGTCTCTACCTCCACCTCGGTGGCTGCTGGCACATGCTGGCAACTCTCTCTCCTGCATCCTCTCTCTCGTCGGTAGCCGGACTCTGGCAACCGTTTGTGCTTTTCTTGTCTAGGCTGTCCCCCCCACCTCCATCTCAACTGGGGTCTGCGTTTTACCCACCTTATTCATCATGGGTTTTTCCACTACTCCAACATCACTCGACACTACTCACCTATTCTTTGTCTGTCGCCTATCTTTGCGTGTCTTATCAAATAGAATCTATCGTTCTTCCACACACTTTGTCTCTTTCAGTATGTGCTCTACCGTCTCTGTTCCAATCACTTGTCTCTCCTACCGCATCCTTTGTATCTATCCCAAACCCACACCACATCTTCTCCCATCCTCCGGTAGTCTTCCCCGCTGAATTCCTACCTCTACATACCACATCCCATCAGTATCTAATCTACCCCCTGTAGCCTCATCCATTTTCTCGGGGCTCTCTCCCGGCGGCTCCAGCCGGCGCCTAAGACGCTTTGCCAAACGCTGGTCACCTCCTCTCCCCCCCCACCCCTGTCATCGCTGCTCCCGTCTTTGTTCTTTCAGTGGTGATTTTCATTTGAAGTGCAAGAAAGATCCCGCGCGCGTTGAGAGAGAGAGACGGAGCAGCCCCACGCAGATAGGCTAGCTTGAGCAGAGCTCAGAATGTCTGAGAGCCGATTGACGTAAGCGCGACAGCCTGTTGCCTAGCCACGCCCAATGTAAGGGACGAACAACGGTAGGTCAGAGCGGATAACTGATCGGGAACTCGAGAGAGCCTTGGCCCTGGACAGACTGCTGTGGAGCATCTGCATGCATGCGGCTCATCTGTGCGCCGAGATCGAACGATGGCTATGGCTCAGCGACGGCGAAGTCCACCTGGCACTCCAAATACAGTCCACTGTGCGCCCTTAACTCTCGAGAGATAATTGATCACGATGTGATAGAAGAAAGAACGATCTTAAAGAACCGCTCAACATTTAAAAGATACTACCATTACGAAGTGATTGGGAACACATCCAAACAAAGTTGACCTGCAAGTCTATAGGGCACACCACCAACACAGAATATACATATTATTCGGCTGAAAGATTGATGATTCATTCCATTCAAACTGATAGGTTCATACCATCTTTATCTAGATATAAAATTCTCTCGAGCCCAAGGCCATGGAACAGATTGGCGAAGAGACCAAAAGGGCTTGTAGTGGTTTTATAGTGTGTGTTAGTGTGTGGTGTAGATAAATCTGTGTGGTGTAAGAATACTCATGTGATGTGTATACTTAACCTCTGTGGTGGTCTGATGAGATGTGATGTGAGCGTAGTGTCGATTATAGACCCCCAGAGAATACTCACAGAAAGTCTAAGAACATACCAAAAATCTATTGGGCTAACAAGCGCCTAAACCTGGGTATGGCCCACCAAACACAGAAATTAGGGGTGGAAGAAACGCAAGCTGACACCAAATTGTAACACCATCGAAAGTAGCCCACAGGTTCTCCGGTCGAAAAAATTAACGGGTCTTACAAATAAAAAATTAAGGGTTTCAAACAAAAAATATTAGGGTTTTCTCTCGCAACCAAAGGCCTCCCAATGCTGTCTTCAAAAAAGGGCGCGACGATCACCCACTAACGGAGGGTGGCTACACAAACTAAGGGGCCGATGAGTTACGCGGATGGCTTCGCTTACGTCTAGGCACGGCGCCTCACAAACAAAAAATTGGGGTAGGGCAAAAGACAAAAGTTAAAGGCCCAATAAGGGTAGGAGTCAAGTGAAAAGAGACAAGGACAACACCAAAACAAGCAATGAAAAAAACAAACCAAAGAACTGCCGACAACGCTAGAAGACGATGAGAGCACAGCAGTCAGTAATGACGAAGAGGTCTCGGAATGAAGCGACGAATATTTATAAGGGTATATTATAAGGATAGAAAACTCGTTGAAAATGTGAAAGTATGTTTATTGTATTTAATAGAGAATTAAACACTAGAGATAGCTAGTTAAAGCATATATATCGGTGTTAGGCTCTTTCGCCAGCGAATATATAAAAGAATAAAAAAATGTATATCCTAATCATGAATTTCCAGATTTGGCACAGCCCCCTTTCATGTCTTCCAAAGTGCTGGTCCTAATAAACAAACAATTTATGATCCAAAATAAGAGAGGTTTCTTACTGATCAAACTTTTTACTTTTTAATCTCTTCTGATAAACTAAAACTGTTCTACCACGAACTCTCCTAATCCTCCTCCTCCTCTCCTCCCTCCTCCCTCCTCCTCCCCTCCTCCTCCTCCTCCCACTCTCTCTCTGCCTTCTCTTTCTCTCATTTACTCTTTTTTTCTCACCCACATTCATCTTTTCTTCCCGGTTTCTCGTCACTTTTTCCCTTCTGCGAAACGCAGCACATCATTTGCTTCAACCTCTCACCCATCTCCACTCCAACACGCGGTTCGCAAATCATTTCTCATATCCATGATGTTTCGGTCAACTTCCTCTTTCTAAACTCCGTCCTATACGACCTCGTTATGACTGTCTGTCCAAATAACCAACTATAACAGTTATCGGCGACAGCACACTACCCTGCCTTGAATCCAGTTTTTACCTCAAACATTCCTCGTTCGTTTTCTCACAAATATCCTGTTCTTCGACTTCTTATGCTATTCTCCGTATATGCTTCTTTCTTCGGCCCTTTAATCCACTCTGCCTACAACTTCATAATTCCCTCCCGGCTCTCCACACTCGAGCTTTCTCTCTGGGACCACGGAATCAAATGCCTTTCTTTCCCTTCAAAGTCTTTAAAGTGAAGCGGCGATTACTAATGTCTTCACTACATTGTTACTTCCCCATGTCTTTCTTCTGTATGTTCTATTCTTAATTTAATGCACATAAATCTGTATCTCTTCTACTTTTGCTATAAAACCCCCTCTCTCTGTACCGCAACTATCATTATTTGGGCTTTTCTCACGCTCCAATTCTTGGCTTCTATTTTTATCTTAATTTTCTCTTTCCTAATTATTCTTTCCCAAAAAATGATAACTTCGCGCTCTATTTGTCTTGGGTGATCGTGCATTAGTTGTTGGAGGCATTCCTCTAATATTTTTTGCAAATTTCCTGCGTTCCCCTTTACTTCTTCCGGCCCCCCGTTACCAGTACTTGATATAATTGGAGACTATTATATTAAACCTTCCAACCTTTCCCGGCACTCTACTCTCCACCCATACCTCTGTTTGCGAGCGAAATTCTTTCTCAGCATCAAACCTCAGAACGGTCTTTTTCAGCTTCCCTTGGGGCTTCGCTTTTCTCCTCGCCTCTTTCGGAGGCGGCAGTAGTAGCGGTCATTATGTTATCCATTCCGCTCGGACCAGATAAGTTTTTCTACCGTGGGGCTGTCATGTTGATGCCTGTAAACGGGCACTTCTCAAATTCCCTCTCTCTCTTTGTTCTCCTCGTTTTGTGATCTTTTCTTCTCCCTCCAATGTTCACTGGTTTCTTCTCCTCCTCCTCCTTGCCTTCTCTCCTCCTCACCAACCTTCTTCCTCTTCCACTGCCAGTACACGCACATTCAAAACAACTCATCAGAAAAAAAGAACTCTATCCACCTTCTTGTTTTTTTTCCTCCGAGCTACCAATGTTTCTCCATTTTTTGTCTTGATATTACATACTCTATATCTGCATACTCATCGTGTCCTCTCGTTCTATACGAGCTTTTGAAGAAACTGATTATTGACTCTTCTTCTTGTTTCCCCTTCATATTCATCCTTATCTTCAGTTCCTTTTTGCTCTTTCATCTAAGCCGATCCTCCCTCCTTTGCCCTCTCTCTTACACTCTCTCCTCGTCACGCTTTTTTTCTTGCTTCACGTACGAGGTACGGCTTTAAGATTTATCATATATAGTATATTGATAGTGATCTATACTATCTATCCTATAATTATAATATAGGAGTATAATATATTATATTATTGATTATATTTATTATATTATTAATTTTATATTAGGTTAATGTTGTAGTAAGATTATTTATTAAGGTATTTATATATTATATTATTTAGTATATGAGTTGCGTAGGGTTATGAGTAGTAGTATAGTATATAAGGTTATTTATAGTATATATGGTATGAGTGATAGGGGTGGGTTATAGTAGCTAGAGTATTAGCTAGTGAGTAGTATAGTAGAGGGTAGAGTAGTCAGTATATAGCCGGTTAGTATATATATATAAGATAGTGATAGTATATAATATATATATTATAGTATATATATATATATATATATATATATATATATAGTATAGTATATATATAGTTAGGTATATATATATATTATATATATATTATATATAATTATATTATATATATATGATGTATACAGAAATCGAAATTGCAAAATTACAATTGATTTGCCCATAGAACGTCGCATGATTAAGATGACGAAATACGTATTTTAGTTTTATTTATTGCTTAGTTTATTTCTTAAATGGTGAGATTTACCAATCTCAACATCTTTTTCTTGGTTTCGAGATATTGACGTTTGTCTTGGATTAATTTGGGGCGGATGTATGCTTTCTTGCAAAGCGGGCGGGTCGTGTGGGTTTGTGGTGGTTGTGTTTTAGTGTGTGCTGCCGGTGTGTTTGGGGCTTTGGTAGGGGGGTGTGTGCGTGGGGGTTGGGGTTAAGGGTCTGAGAGTGGCGATAGCGGGATCAGTCAATTTGTTTGGTTTGCGGGCCATGCTGTGAGGTCCTAGATGTCCATCTAGGCTTACTGCGGTGGGCTGGTGTGTGGTTTGAATTGTCCCTAGACTCATTTGTGGTGATTGTAGCTTCTAAAGCTGTTACTTTGTTCGGGTGCATAAACACAGGTAATTGCGGACAATACCGTTTCTGCATTTGGTAAAGTAACCTGACCCTAGCTCTCAAGACTTAGTACTCTTACATTCACATACGATTTAATTGCTCCAGCCACCTTCCTACCACTCATCATCTTCCAACTAAACTCTGCATCATCCGTTCCCTTTTCAACCAACATGTATCATAATTATTTAAACTCAGACACACGTTCCAGTTGCTCACCATCCAACATAACTTAACACAGAGAATTGTCATCATTCACAGCCATAGCTTTACTCTTATCTACGTTTACTTTCAAACCTCTCCTTTTACACACCCTGTATATCCCTTTACCAATCCTTTCAAACCCTCTTTAGATTAGCCATGCAAAACCAAATCATCCTCATATAATTGGTAGGGCACCTTACACTCTCTTCCATTCTCTATGATTCTAACACCTTTCAATGCTAACCACACTTCTAATTCTTTCATAACCACATACAAATACAAATTGAATAACCAAGGAGATATAACACATCCATGCCTCACTCTGCTATTAATATTAAACCAATCACTTTCAACTCCGGTTATCCCTACACACGCTTCACTATCATCGTACATACTATTTGATTCCATCCAGAAGCCTACCGCAAGCAGCATATATCCCTAACACCTGCCATAGAGCTTCCCTATTAATCTTATCATTAACCTGCTGCAAATCCATCAAACCTAAATACAATTTATTCTTCTTCTTCTTTCATTTTCGTAATCATTTGTTTCAATGTAAAGATTTGATCCACACATCCTCTGCAACTTCTAAACGCACCTTGTCCTTTACCAATCAGTCCCTCAGTCACTCTACACACTCTTTCGGTCAATATACCAGTATATATCTTCCCTGCAACACTCAATAAACTAATTTCCCTATAGTTCCTACAGTTCCAATTATCCCCCTTACCCTTATATAAAGGTACTATTACTAATCTCCTCCAACCCCTCGGAACTATACCCTCCATGAACGCTTTGTTACACAACTTCCAAATTCAATCAATCGTCATTTCGTCTCCGTTCTTGATCATTTCACCATTAATTTCATCTATGCCTGAAGATTTACCATTCTTCAACTTTCTCACTCTACCCATTACCTCCTCCTTACTAATGACCTCATCCCCAAAATACCTTTTCCTTCTTGCACCATCAAACCCATACACATTCACTATTACCTCGTCATTACTGCCTGTGCTATGCAGATTTATGAAGTGTTCCCTCCACACTCCCCTCACATCCATTTTATCAGTTACGAAAGCACCATCTCTATTCATTATTCCAAGCAGATTCCCTTTATTCTCCTTCTTAACCTTTTGCGCTTCCTTCCAGAAGAGCTTCCTGTTCCCTTGTAAGTTCCCATTCATCCTCCTTATAAACTGTTCATTTACCTCTTTTTTCCTCCTACGTATGCATCTTTTAGTATTCTTTTTTCCTACTTATATAATTTCAAACATCTTTCTTTTCAAACCTTGTCATTGGCATTTAGTACATTCAAACACTCTTCTTTTTTACTTTTAATCGCTTGCTTCACCTCTTCTTTCCACCACTCACTGTTAACATTATTACTTCCTACTTTAGCACATCCACATACTTCTTTTGCACAACTAACAACTGCTTCCTTCATTTGCTTCCAGGTTTTGCTCAATATCAACTTGTTCACATTCAAATGATTTATTTGCAAGCGCTCTTAAATACTTATCCTGATTACCTTGTTCACTAAACTTCTCACTCTTAATTCGTCCCACTTCCTTCCTTATCACCTCCCCCTCCATCCAAACCCCCACTATCCTAATTTTGCATAATAAAACATAATGATCCGAAAATCCCATTCCTAACCCCCTCACTGATTTAACATCCAACACATACTTCAACATATCTTTCACAACACAAAATCAATTCTACATTTCACTTCGATACCATCTCTATCTACACCAACTTTAGTATACCTATGAATGAATACTCTTGTGTTTAAAGAAAGTATTACTTACACACATTTCTTTCCTCACAGAAATCAATCACCTTCCTACCATTCTCATTTTCTAACGAAACCCCAAAGCCATCGGTATACCATCTCTCTTTTGATCATCTATCCAACCATTTAGGTCAACTAACACAATCAACCTAAAGTTCTATATACATATATATATATATATATATATATATATATATATATATATATATATATATATATATATATATATATATATATATATATATATATATATATATATATATATAAATTATTACTCTCAGATAGACCATATATCACAACCACACATACCTTGACATTTTCAAACTTAAATTTACTCATTAGAATTCTAGTACTCACACAAAAAAAAAAATCTACCATAGTTCTGTACCACGGGCATTCATCAAAGTTGCAACTCCTTCTCTCCCCATCCCATTCTTTTCCACACCAGCACATGCACAATTAACACCACACATTTTCACCGTTTCCTTTCATCTTTGTTTCAGTTACAGCTAGCAAATCAAATTTGCCTTTCTAAATACATCCATCACCTCTCTCCTCTTCTCCTCAACATTTATTCCTCTGACATTAAATGTACTCATGCAATTCATACATTTTCGCCGAAAGATAGAAGGTTGTCACGGAAAAAACGACCTTCTCCGAGCGATGCATTGCATTCCTGCCAAAAGATAAGTTTTACTGGGCAGCCAACCTAAATAACACTCTCACTTTAGTCACCTTCTACGGAACACAGAACCTACGTTGTGGGCAATTTTATCTTCCCCACAATATATATATATATATATATATAAATATATATATATATATATATATATATATATATATATATATATATATATATATATATATATATATATATATATATATATATATATATATATATATATAGGCCAGCATCCCGAAGAGTTCAGGCATGTAACTAGAAAACTATAACATCTACAGGAAAATAAATAACATTTTTGATTTTAGCAAGTAATTTCATCGAAGAAACTTAAAAAAAAATTATTTTATTCTAATATTTATTAATAACATCTTAAATATTAGTAAAATCTTTCACTTCGCATTGTACGTTTTGATTGACCGATTTGACCTTGAACGCTGCTGCAATAGTTCTTGAGTTCTCGAGGTGCCAAATAGCATTTTTTGTACGCTTTGGAGAAAATATTATTTTTTTCTTTTTATATCCTTTTTAAGGGGTTCGAGCCGACGGAGGGACAGAGGGGGGACGAAGTCCCCCCCGTCGTCCCCCGGTAGGCCGAGAAACCCCGACTCTTTTAAAAAAATTCAACATTTGGCACCTTTGATTGCTCACTCAGTAAGCGGCATTTTTGAATTCTCAAAAACTAATTTTTTCAACATTTTTAACAATTTTAATTTTTTAAAAAGCGTTATTTTTTTTATTTTTAATTTCCGGGGTAAAAATGTCTCCTGATTAATAAAATGATATTTATTTTCGTGTA
>JABUQX010082651.1:22500-87068 GCA_015478945.1 Trachelipus rathkii | reverse complement strand
ATATATTATTATAATATATATATATATATATAACTATAATTATATATAATTATATTATATTATATATAGTTTATTGATATTATATATAATACATAATACTATAATTATAGTAATATATATAATAAATAATATGTACATATAATATACATATAATATCTATATATTAGATATATTATTTAATATTAATATATCTTGTTATGTTATTCTAAAAGATTTTACTATATTTATTATTTAATAATATATAATATATCATATATTTCTACTATAAACAGAGTTATATATGAGGTTATAGTACTTGGATACTTACTTCGTTATTTATGATAAATTAGTATATATGCATCTCTGGATGCAGTATCTAACATTTATCTAGTATAACTTATTATATATAATTAATAGACTATATATTATGTACTATAATATTCATTATCTCTCTCTTTACATAATATATAACTAGAGAGACAGTAAAAAGGTGAGCGAGCATGCAGGCCACAGGATGAGAGGAACGGATGGAAAGAGAGGAATATGAGGAGGAGGACGACGAGACAGGACTTGAATAAAGACGGAATACTGCGAGTGATGGATGAGGATATCGAAGAATAACGAGGGAGAGAAGAGAAGAGGAGAGATAGCCAAGACGATGACGACGAGACGAGAGAGAAAGAGAGAGAGAGAGAGAGAGAGAGAGAGAGAGAGAGAAGAGAGAGAGAGGAGAGAGAAGACGAGAGAGAGAGAGAAGAGAGAGAGAGAGCGATGAGAGAGGAAGGGAGGAAATGAGAGAGAGAGGTCAAATTTAGTTACATAAGTTAAAAAGAACCATACAATTAAAAAAAACGAACCGTAAATAAAACTTGCATTTTTGCTCCAAAAATAATTTGATAGAAAAGAACGCTACCACGATTATGCAAATCTGAATTCGTTTTTCTAGATTTACAGAAAATGCAATCTAGGTTAATTCATGTATTTTATAAGGAAAAGTTTTACTCTAACATTCATATTTAAATACCATTTATTTTGACAATATTATATTGTGGGGCAAGATATATAATATATATATATATATAATATATATATAATATATATATATAATAATATTATATACTATATATTAGACTATAGCAATTATACTATGCTAGTAGTATATATTATATATATATTATCTATTTTACAAACACTTTTCCCCGCTTCATAGCGGGGATTGAGTTTCGGTACGTGAGTGCTTCCCTATTCATATTAGTTTCCCTTCATTGCCTCACACTCCTCCATTCCATTCTAATTCTCGCCGCAACACCTACCTTCCTCCACCCTCAAACCTCCCTCTTCAGGTATTTCCTGTTATATCCATCCAAGTCACTTTTTTCTTGGTATCCCCTTCTCTCGCTTCCTATCCCTACGCTCCCAAACCTCTCCAACCCCTCTGTTTCTCCATTCTCATTCCAGATGTCCACAACCATTGCTTAACATTTCCCTTCTCGCTCTTCTACACCAAACCATTCTTCATCACATTCTCTCTTATCACCCTTATTCCTGAATCTCTCTCTTTTACTAACCCCCATACGCTCTTCACCCGATTTCATCGATCAAAACACTTCTACTTTTCTTGGACCTGCATTCAACACCATGTTTCACACCAATATTGAACAGTACGGACTGAACACAATCTTGTTCATAACATTACTATTCATCTTAAGGTATTATATGTGTAAATCCCCCCCCCTTTCCATAATTCCCTCAGACCAGTCAAATGCTCTCATTCTTCCTACCTCTGTGATTCTATCTCTTCCTTTATGCTCTTCTACCATCATCCCTAAATATCTGAAAAAACTTTACTTCTTCTAATACTACACCTCCTAATCTCTATCCCCATTCCCTCATCTGTTTCCTCTCCTCGAAACCTAACACTTTACTCTTTTCCATGGATTTTACTTAAGAGCCTTTTTCCCAACACTCTCTCACTCTTCACAAATTTACTAAAGCCCTTTTGAAATTCTATTCGCACTAAGGCAGATATCATCGCAATAAGTATCATGTTCACTTAACCATCTATCACCCCTATCCATCATTCCACCCCTTCGTCCTCCCACTCATCATTCCTTGCGACACTCTCCATATATAGAATTGAAAAGCACAAAGGGGTGAACATTACACTCTGTCTACACCTCTTCTCATACCAACATCTCACTCTCCCCTCTAAAATACTCTCACACACATTCTTATTCTATAAAGCTCAATACTTTACCTAATTTACCCGCTACTCCATATTCCTTCAGCACCCTCCATAATTCCCCATTTTCACTCTATTCATATGCTTTCTCCAGAACTCTAAAACAGCGCGCCATACAGCTTTTCCTTTCCTTTCTATTACTTTCTTCCACAAGCATCTTCATTGGTGACATTGATCTCACACATTCCCCTTTCTCGGACGCTAGAATCTTCTTGTTCTTCCCCTCTGCTTTCTCTCTTACTCGCTGTTATAATATTCTCTCAACCACTTATTCAATTTAGAGTATTCTCCTACCTTTCCCATTAATAACTCAACAAGACAAATACTCTATAATTCCCACTCCATCCTATGCCGCTTCACTATATAAGGGGAAACCAACAACCAATCTCCAATCCTGTGGGAACCTCTCTTCCCTCCAACAATATTATTATAACCATATACAGCATTCTCCACCTTGCCTCCATCTGTTAACATTTCCCATACTCACACCATTCTTAGACCTGTAGACTTTCTTTGTTTCCTATTAGCGTTAACGCCCATTCATAATTTCTTCCTCGTTTGTATTTTCATATCCTTGCCTGCTGAATATCACTTTCTCTCTCCACTTTTCCTCACCTCTTGGAAATCCTCATCAATGCTCGTCCACGCATTCATTCGAATTAATCTCTAAATTATTCCCCCATCTCTTATTCGTCTACCTATCTTCCCCCTACCTATCGTTCCTCACCTTCCTATTAAACCTCTACTCTTAACTCCTCATCTTTCTTCTATTATTTAGATGAAGGTACAAGAGAATATCCTTTTAACTTCCCCTGTTCAAAATTTTCTGTCACCTTTCATACACATTCATTATTATGCACTTTCTCTTTCGCGCACTCTCACCGCCCTCTCTCTTTGCTTCCCTCATACCCTTCTATATTCTTCCTCAAGGGCCTTCGCTCCTTCTCCTATGTCACAACATTTCACAGAGACCTTCTTTTTCCTTTCACCATACTCTTTCACCTCCTTCCATCACCATCACTTCTGTCTCATTCTACTAGCCCACCTTTTTTACTCCACATATCTTCTGCCTCCTTATAACAAGATTGTCTCTTTAATCTCTTTAACTCCTCGCTCCTTCCTATTTCCTGTCCATCTCACGGTCTCCCTATCCACCTATCATGCCATTACCTCTCCCTAAAGTCCAGCTTGCCGACGTGCCGTTACGACAAATTGTGTCCTCATATCATATAACTTTTCCAGCCTTCTTATGCACTTTTATTTACTGCTTTTAGCTTTCTCTTGTCCTCTTAACGTTATTCATCCCCCGTTACCCTTTAACTACATAGCCAACACTCCATAAGTGTATCAGATAGCGCATCGCCCCTATCGCTCGTGCCCATAATACTGCGAATGAACTATTTCATATTCTGAGTAATCTGCCTCTTATCTTGTCTCATATAATTTAACATACATTAAGATCTTGGCCCTCCCTCCCGTTTATGCTCACTAGCTCAGTCATCTGCGTATAGCTATGAAGTCTTATCACTTTTCTTGAACCAAAGTATTCCCAACTATCATCTTTCTTAATCAACACAACTCTTCACTGCTTCTCTCCGATTATCCTTCTCCTTTCTACCCAAAATGGAACTATATTGTCCCAATTCTCTCTCTCTCTCACAAGGCATTCATAATCACTAAATGGAACAAATCTTACATTTTTATCCGAAACTATACAAAATAAGCTTGAGTATTACCGCAAAATCTCTTCCTTCTCTCTCACCTCGCAGTCCATTTTACTGGCATGATCCGCGGAATATAAAAACACTTTCCCCATTTCACTTTAACACATTATTCTTTCGAAGTCACCTATTTTGCACATTTTCTTACCTTATCCTCACACCCTTTCTTCATAACTTTATTCCTACCCTATCCCTCGCCCTGCACTCTCTAGTTCACCGGAAATTCAATTATAGCCCGTTAAGATTTTACCAAAGTCAAAACCTTCTTTCTCTCGGATTTGTTATCCTGATCAACTCATGCACATCCAACTTTTTTCTTCAAACATTAACCCCACTTCTTCCTTTTTCAGATCCTCATTTATCCCTCTCACATCATTACACCACACAATCTTATCTTAATCTCTGTAATTAACCCATCCTATCTCTGTTACACCCTACTCTCTTTCCATTCTGACCCTCTCTATTCACCACGTCTATCTTTCTAACTGATCCCACACTTGATTTGGCTGCACGCTTTACCCGGATCACAACCTGAGGCTACTTCCAAATACTCTCAAGCTTTCAAACCCTCGCTCAAACACCACACTCTAGAAAAAGTAACACCTGGATTCTATATTCTATAAATAACTTCACACTATATCAAGTAATCTTAATTAAATCTCCTGTATTATTGTTTAACGAAATTTATAATTACTTTTGGATGATTTCTCTTCTTGATACCTGTTGAAGACACTCCTCTTCTTCATATATATATATAATTATATATCGTAATATATTTAGACTTATTATAATTAAATGTATATATTATAAGTATATATATAATATATAGTATATATAGTATATATATATATATACTATATATATATATTATATATATATATAGTTTCTTATATATAGATAAAAGTCTGTAGCCGAAGCGGGGTTGGGACTTTGAAGATCGCTTCGAAACAACAGGTAATACAGGAATCATGGCCTTTAATGTTGTCTATGTAAAAGCTGAAAGAGTCGAATGAGTTGCAAAAAGTTATTCGTGCTATTATTCGAATTTATTCGAAAGTTATTCGATTCGTTGTATTCTAGTATTCCAAATGTTCCGAAATGCCAAAGACGGCAAGCACTCTTTCAACACCTCTCTCTCTCTCCTCCACACTCTCTTCCTTCATCTCTCTCTTCTCTCTCTCCTCTCTCTCCTCTCTCGTCTCTACTCGGCAGTCCCTCTCTCTTCTCCTCTACCTCATCTCGTACTGCTCTCTCTCGACTCTCTCTTCTCTCCTCTTCTCCTCTCTTCTCTTCTCTCTCTTCTCTTCCTTCCCTCTCTCTCCTCTCTCTCATCTGTCTCTACTCTCTCTCTCCTAATTCCATCCTCTATCTCCTCTTCTCTCTCTCTCTCTCTCTCTCTCTCTCTTCGGGCTCCTCTCATTCTTCTCTCTCTCTCTCTATCTTCTCTCTCTTCTCTCTCTCTCTCTCTCTCCTCTCTCTCTCTCTCTTCTCTCTTCTCTCTCTCTGCTCTCTCTCTCTCTCTCTCTCTCTCCTTCTCTCTCTCTCTCTCTCTCTCTCGCTTTTTTTTTTGTTTTGCTTTTCTTTTTTCCTTTTCCTCTTTTTTTCTTTTCCCCAATTTATTTTTAAAACCCAAAAAATTTTTTTTTCATTAATTGTGGAATTTGGAGTTAATCGATATATATTCACTATAATATTTTTAGAAAAACAAATAATTAAAAATTTAAAATTTTTTTTAAAGTTTAATTTTTTTCGATTTTACTTTGTCATAGACTTATAAATGAAAAATAATTGTCCGGTAATTAATCAATTTCAATTCAGTTTTTTTTTTAGAGAGTTACCGGTTTTAGTGAGGAAATGAATTAGATGAATAATTTAAAAAAAATCACAGGTGTGACAGTAATAGTTGATTTTTGGTAAACTTTCTTCCGTATAAATATTGATAAAATTTTCGAAGATATACTTTTAATTATAGAAACGGATTTTGTTTGTAGTATGCCCTTAAAGAAGTGATGATAAATAATATATTTTTTAGAACAATACCTTCTCTTCTTTCATCTGAGTAAACTATTGCTCACCAGCCGACAAAGAAATTCACTCAGTTCATAAATATTCAAAGGAAACTAAAGTCGTCCAATATTAAGATCGTGTAGAAATACCAGATTCCATTCCACACTATTAAAATAGTCGAATTTCAAAGAAAAAATTCACAATATTAAAATAGGGTCAAATTTCAAAGAAAACAATTCACTCTATTAAAAAGATCGGAGATTTCAAAGAAATTAATAATATTCGATATCTTCCAAACTACTACTTTGAAATAAAAAGAAATACGATTGTCCGGTTACTAGCCTAAAAAATTTGAATATATTAATAATATTACTATTTACATTATATTAATTAAGAGGGTCATTAACATTAATATTTTATATAATATAAATTATATTGATTAATATAATATAATATTGAATATTAATTATATTATTATTAATATTATTATTATTATTAGTGATATTATCATCATTTATTATTATTATATTAGTTTATTATTATTATTACTTATTATTATTAATATTATTATTATATTATTTAGCGTATACCGAAAAAACCCATTAACTTGGCCCCAAATTTTAACATAATTTTGTTCTTACCCCCATTGCCCAAGCGTTCCATTACCAAAATAGTCCATTATAGCCTGCGGTTTAGGGCGGGTAAACATATATACATATATAACTATTTATCATATAATATTATTACTATAATCGTTTATATACTATAAATATTATATCATATATAATTTATATTATATATATATATATATATATATATATTCATACTATTATTAATATATAGTGCGCGCCCAATTTACAACCTAGCCGCATCTTTCGCATGCCCAAGTCTGCATCTCTGACATAATAACTTGTTCCCATCCCTTACTCCTCAGGATTTGGAGCTGTGAGAAGGATATTTCCCGTCACCGCCGCAACTATCCTCCGACCAGAGTGTTACTCGAGTACGCGCCTGTACCCAGTAATCACATAATATACATATACAGTAGACTAAGAAGTTCCACGACACGCAGACCTACCGAATATCCTCAATTTCTAAAGAATCTCTCACTGAAATCCGAGCTGCAAGATTCACCAGCCCCTGACAGATGCAAAGCCCGATCACGGTGCAGGTGATCGGCTTCCATTCGACAGTCTACTCAGCGTATAAAGAATTCATGTCGTCTTATACTACATACAGAGAGCAATGCACACAGCGGGAATCAGCAATGCCCGATGCGACAGACTGGTCTCCTCGTCGAATGAGTAGATCACGGCACCTAAATGATGCCTATCACAGCGCGCCGGAATCGTAATCATAGAGAACCACTGTGTTCTGATAACACCTGGTGTCCAACACCACCCGAATCTCTCACTGGGCACAATGTCGCAACTCAGTCCTCAACCTCGGCATGGGAATCCAACTGGACCGATCTCATCTCGCACGCTCTCCATCTATAATTAAGCTACGAACTGGGACGCATCCGTGCAGCATTACCACACACGCCACATGACACGTGAGTCCCTATCTACGGCATCCCACCTGGTGCTCTAGGTGCCTGCGCAACGCGTAGGCGTATGCTTAATTCACCGTCACCAGCCTCGACTCGAACTCATCACGCTCGGTATGCAAAGCGTGTCTGTAATTGACACTACCGCGCCCACGGACCGACACCGCCCCCTGCTGCGCACTCGCAATCATTCAGCCGTATGAGCTCGCAGAGGATTAGCATATATATATATGTATTATATAGTTATTCGAATAAATGTTGATTTATGAGAGCAAGCCTCATATGATCACTGTAGTTGATAAAATAATAGGTACAAACTAGTAAAATCAATAATAATAGATAAATAATAATATAATATATAATATAATTATTAATAATAATAAATAATAATAATATAAGATAATATATATAATTTCCGAATAAAAACACGTAATTATAGGTAACCAACTTATAGTACATGTACTTTTTATATAATATACTATATAGAATACATATGAAAGCTAATTAATTTACTAATAAGCCATAATATCTATATATATATTATATCATACTATCCTTATATATATCTATAATATAGTATATATGTTTATATATATAATATATATTATATTAATATATATATATTACTGGAACGTATAAAGAAAGGTAAGAAATTTAAAGTAAATTTGTTTATTTATGTTTTCGACGACACTGATCTTCATTATAGAGTAGGCTTAGTCATACCTCAGTCAGAACTTTTTCATTAACAACTGCAAACTAAGCAGACTTTATTTGGGAGCTCTTAGTCCAGATTTGATTAGGACTATTTACTTTCTATTATTTATATAAGTTATACATGTATTATTATCTAATTTTTAATATACAAGATTCGTTGTACAATATTAGGAAGATATATAATAAACATTTGTTATTTCTAAAGTTTAATATTTTTAAAAAATTATATAAATTTAAATATCTTTTAATAAATTCAAATTTTTATGTTATGTGGGTAACTTATACTATATATATATATTATATATATATATATATAATAGCCTATATATATATCGATATGTATATAAGATTATATATATTATATCTACTATATATATGTATAATATATTATTATATACTATATATATATATACTTATATACTATGATAGTATATATACTATATAGGCACAATTTGTAGAAACTGTACTGTGAATAGTGAGGATATAGTCAACCACACCTCACAAGGATAGAGTAAAAAACAGAACCTCCTAAGTTTCCTGATCACAACTGTCATAATAATGAAAATTAATTGTAGGTTAAGTTATAAGTTAGGCTATGCTAGGCTTAGGTTTAGGTTAGGTTTAGGTTAGGGCCCTAGGTTAGGTCTAGGTTAAGTTAGGTTCCTCGGTAGTCACAGTCAGTTTCTACAAATTTGCTTTATATAACTATTAAACTTATATATATATATATATATCTATTATATATAAGTAGTATATATATATACACTAACTACCTATATATAGTATACCCTACTATCTTATATTATATTATATATATATAGGACATATATGATAATCTTCACTCTAGAGACAGTGTTTACTTTCCAATTACCTATCGAAGATACATTTGAAATTCGAAATATTGAAATATCAGATACATTTGAAATATTGGAAAGAGCCAGAGAAACAATGGTAAATACGAAGTTTAATTGTTAAATTTAGTGAAGCAACTCGTATTATATAGAGTTATTAATTATATATATAATAGTTTCCCTAAAAAAACATTAGTATCTATCCTATAACGTATATATTATTATATAATATATATAATATACTATATATTATATTATAGTAATATAATATAATATACGTATCTATATATTTATATTATATAGTATATAATAATAATATATATAGTATATATAAAGATAAATATCAATACTAATAATATCTATATATATGGGCGCTAAGACCGTTTTACGCTGCATCGATTTGAACAGAATTGTGCCAAATTTTGCTATATGCAGCTAATGGCAAACAGTGGTATTTCCCTTTTAGGGGCTCGAGCGATGGGACTGGGAGAGAGGGGGGGATCATCCCGAGAGGGATGTGTGTCGGAGGTAACCCGCGCTACATCCTCAAAGACAAAGAGCGAGGTTCGAGACCATCCTCTGGAGGGGGATTAGTCCCGCCCGTTAGTCACCTAGAAGCGAGAGACCGATTCTTGACATGGGCGCGTCTACGTGTAGTATTCGTTAGTTTTTGACACACGCCGAAATTTCTATAAAACCTTTTCAACGCCTTTTTATTTTTCATGGCACATTCAATATTGATGCGTCTAATTATCTTATTGTCACATATTAAGTTTGAATATTGAAGAAGAACTTGAAAAGTGTGACCAGTCAATTGAACAAATTTCGATATATGTACTTACGATTCATTCTGTCTAAAAATACTAATACACTTTACGATGTATAAAAATATAATTATATAAGTTTAATTTTTTTTTTTGTAGAACAAGCCGATCTTCGCTCTTCAATTGCTTGTTTTTTTTTCTTTTAAATTTCTCTCCTGTTACAGAACGAATATTAAAAATTGTTTTTTTATATCTTTATCGACTATGACGCGATTTACAGTAAAATCAACAATCATAAGATAGGTAAGAAAAGTAACCTTTGTCAATACTATATAATGCCTAATAATAATCATTAATATACCTATATATATAATATATTGTATTATAATATATATTATATTATTAACATATAATATTACTATAATATAGATCATACTATAATATATTATGGTTATATATATATATAATTATATTAATATAATATTACTTATACATATAAAAATCATATATACATTATATCATATATTATATCTATCTATATATTAATATAACTTTAATATTCATATTATACTATTATATATAATATATATAATATAACTATAGATTTATATATATTATAATATATATATATAATTACAGTCTATATAATATTTAATTTATATAATATATATATTAATAATATATATAGTAGTTAGGTATATATATATATATCTATATTTTATATAGCCTAATACATATAATTAATATATATATATATATAATTATATTTTATTAAAACTGGATCCTTCCTTATGTTTTTAGGAAAAAAAAAAATATATATTATTGTTTCATGTGTTTTCAAGAGCAGATCATTGATAGAGGAGATGTGTACTAACGTAAATTTAAATAAGGCACCATGGGAACAAAATGAAGATTGTTTCACACGGTTCTTTGAAGGGGGACATTATATGTTAATATATAATATAATAGTATATTATACTATAGTACTATATAATATATATATATATATATTGTATATATTATTACATATTATATCATTACTTATATTATATAATGATAATATAGATATATGTACACCTAGTGTTAATTAAATTACTAATGTAGTATTTATATATATACTATTAATTTATACTATATATATTATATATATTTTAATATATCATATATGTCAGTAAAATCGTTAAAACTACATTTTGGTTTAGATTTATACAGATAAGTAAATGTATAACAGGGAAAGCGTACATTGTTGGAATCCTCGGTAACATTTTTAGTGCGGAAAATGTAAAAAAAAAAAAAAAAAAAAAAAAATATATATCCAAAAAACTACATAGCCACAGCGAAAAGGAATACATTTTTGGAATTCTTGTAAAATTTAGTTGGTTAAAATGCTAAATAACTATAAAATAAAGTAAATTAATAAAATAAATATGGCATATTTTTATTAATACACTTAATTGTTATTCAATATAATACATCAGTTTGTAAAGGTGTTTATACTTTTTTGAAGCAAAAAAAAGAAAATCTATATTATGATTGTTCACAGTGTTTCAGAGTAGATCTATTGATAGAGGAGAGTGTGCCAACATAAATTATTAATAAGGCCATCACTAAAGTTTTATACTTTTATCTATTCACAGTTTTTTGAGGGGCATTATTGTTTAATAATATATCAGGTATTAATATATATTATATTCAGTATAAATTTTGTACATAACTGATACTACTAAGTATATATATAAGTATATTATAATTTTTAGTACTAATATGGATACTATTTAATGATATATATCGTAAGTATACATAGTGATCAGTACGTCTGTATCATAGTACTAGTAATATCTAAATAGATTATAATATAATTGTTATAATTGGTTTTAAAGATTCTTTATAAAGTGGTTTATTTAACAAAATAAATTTGTTAAAACAAACACATAAACTTTTTTTTTCAATTTATCTTGAATTTTTTTAGAAAAACTATAAAAGAAAAGTAGGCAGCAAAATTAAAAACCAGAGGAAAAAAAAGAATTATTGATGGAATACTGGTAACATTTTAGTGCGGAAAATGTGTAAAAAAAAAAAAAAAAAAAAAAAAAACATATCTCAAAAAACTACAAGCTACAGGGAAAGAGAATACATTTTTGGAATGCCTTGTGTAAAATTATTGTTAGGAAATGAAAACTAAATAGAATAATAAATAAAATAAATACATATTGGCTATTTTTTTTAGGAAGAGAATAGATATAATATATATAGATTATTTGTAAAGGTATTACCCGGCAAGATGTTTAGGAGGCTCTCGAGCCGGACGCGGGGGAACACAGGTGGTGGACGGGGGAGTTGTTCCCAGACCCCGTAGGGGGGCGGAGGAACCCCCGTCTACACCAAATACCAAAGAGCTCGAGGGGTTCGGAGACCTCCTCACGGAGGGGAGGGGGGAATGTAGTCCTACCGTAGTTCCCCGGAAGGCCGACGAGACCCGACTCTGCCATCCCGGTTCTATGCGGTATATACTGGGTGGTATCTTTAGTTAAAAAAAGCAAAATTTAATAAGAAAGTTCTATTTATTTTAACGAAGTACATAAAAGCTCCTAATGGTCTCTATTCATATTACTATTTTAAATTATGTAACAATAATCTTTCTTCTTTCATTTTATATTTTTTTTTAAATTTTCTATGAAAAATTTTACCAGGATTCCAACAGTGTTACTTTCCTTTTTAAGCTGTAGCTATTGTAGTTTTTGATAATATATATATAGTATATTGTATATATATACTATATTAAAATATATACTATATAATTAAACGTATTATATAGTATACTAGTATATATAATATATATATATAATATATATATATTATATTACATTTCCGCACTAAATTACCAGGATACTTTCAACATATATTACCTTATTTCCTGTACTCTATTTGTAGTTTTTGAGATATGGAGTGTGGCTCTTCTAAAAAAATTTCACCTATCTATGATATAGTATATATATAATATACGTATATATATATATTATGTTATATAATATATATTATATATATATCATATAGTAACTATATATTTATAATTATATAGAAATACTAAAATATATCATATTATACTTATTATATATTATTATATGATATAATATATATACAGTTATGGACGGGATTCAGGATTTCGGCATTTCGACAATCAATTAGGATGTGCTTGGATTCGGATCTCGGATTCGGATCTCGAACATTCACAACAGGTTCGATTCGGATGTTCGAAACCGAAGGTGCTGGTTGGATTCGGATTCGGCATTCGAACAGTTTTTTACCACACGGATTCGGAATCCGGAGCTTCGATCCGACATCCGGAATTCGAATCCGTAGTCTCTTTTTGTTTTCTAGACAGGATGTAAAAATCAAAAAAATGAACAACAAAATTGCGTCCTACATTGTTTCTGCAAGAGCTCAATCAAAAGGCGTATTTCATTATTATTGAGGAAGCAAGGTGCCGAAATATTGAAGTTAAATAATTAATCAAAGTTGTTGACACACGTAAATATTTTAAAATTTATTTATTTCGATTTTTGGGAAAGGTTGGTTTTACCCTTCACTATACCTATATAACTATATTGTATACATATACTCATATAATATTTCTAGTATATATATTCTATATATATAACTCCTATAGGATCCTAAAGGTAAGTTAATATTATAAGATTAACAATAATTATGTGTCATAGACTATAGGACCTTTTTTACTTACATCAGAGCCACATTCTATATTTCTGAACAATGAATGCATTCCGAACAAAAAAACTGATCGTTTAATATATATATCGATCATCTCTCATAGATAAGTAATATTCTTCAGTTGTGAAGTACAAACAAGTTACAAATTTAAGAAATAACAAATTCTTTATTTGACACATTATTGATGAGACGAAAAGAATACCCTATAGATACTAATAAAGTTAAATACTATTAAATTAAATTGTTTTTAAGATTACGAGTATACTTTTAATCGCCATTATTACTTTAATAAACTCTGACTTGAAATTGTGCTGTTCCAAACAAATTCGCTATGCTGAGATCTTACACAGAATTCACTATAGTATTATATATACCTATATATATATATATATTTTATATATAATATAATATCTATTGTAAATCATTACATATCATTATATATATAATTAATATTATATATAATAGTAGTAGCTATTATATAAGTAATATATATATGATATATATACTATAATTATCTAGTACCTTTTAACTATTATCTTCTATATATCTATATACTATATAGATAAATATATAGAGAGGAAGTTATATCTATCTTATATCTATATATATAATATAGTATATTAATATAAGTCATATTATATCCATCATCAGTCAAAATAGTATACGTATAATGTATATGAGTTAACGAGTCATAAAGTGTCTCGGTGCCAGATAAGAATTTTCCTACGTATGTAGGTGATTATATAATGTTGGCAATGACATATGTGGTTTTTTGATCCTGATATGGTATCTTAAAAACTATTAATGCTACCAGTTCAAACGGAAGCGACCATGTATATGTATAGGGTCCTATATTGCTGCAATGTGTAGCCACGGAAAAACAATAGAAAAAAAAAGAGACAAAGATAGAGACAAATTATTAATTGAATAAAATAATATAAATCTTTAACAAATAAAGCTAGTAAGAATTATCGCGAACGAGACGAAAATGATTTCATTTTGGGAATTTCATAGGCGAGATAAATTCTCGACTATATGCTTTCGCATAAATAGAATATAAAAAAGATATTTATTTAAATAACGATAAATATATATAAGTTGTAATTTTTTTATTATAAAGATTGTTAATTAAAAACAGTTAGTGGGCATAGTTATTTATGATTCAGAAGGCCTATTTGATATCTCGTCTTGTTCCCCACTTATGTTCTACGAGTGTTACAACCTCAAATAAGATACTTTATATAATATAATAAATTTTCTTCTTTTCATTGATCCTTTAGTTCGTGAAATAAAAATAATACGAAAGAAGAAGGAGAGCCTACGAGAACACAGGAAGCCTGCTTGGGAAAATCATTATGGCGGGTAGATGTTTTTACGTACATTACTCTCGACGTATTATTCCGGGCAGTGGTTGAGGATAGATAACAACGACACCGACAATACCAAAAAGGGGGCGGTTCGGAGTCACGCTGCCGCGGAGGGGGAGGAAATAATCCTATCCCGTAGTTCACCCCGGTAAGGCGAAGAGACCTCCCCGTCTTGGTACTCCTGATGGGAGATCTTATAATCCGTGAGTGCGCTCTATTTTTAAGGTAAGAAAAATACAAAATAGAATATAGGAATCTTATATAGCTAGGCAGTGACGTAATCCCTTCGTATATAATTATCGGACCCCAAATAAAGGTCCTGTGAAATCAGGTGTGCTGCTTATATACATTTATCCCTTTAATATATTTATGATTTCACATTTTCGTGTTCTTCTATATATTCTTTTTTTTTACAATTTTCTCAAATGTTGACAGGTGATTCTCAGGGAATTGCTAAAAAATGGTTCTCGCTATCGCTGGCACACCTTGTATTAGAGTCTCCATACTAATATATAGAGTTGATCATATTGTTTTTTTTGTTTGTTTTTTTTTAATTTTTTATAATATCTCCAAAAGTGACTGATAAATTTGACCCAGTTCCTGCACCTCTACCAGTATCTCATGTTTAAAACATGTCTTTTTACCTTATATGCGACGTGTTATTATGAGATATTTAGAACGAAGTTATAACTCTCGTGGTAACATCAATCACGGTCAAGCTCCTGAGCCATGGTGCTATGAGATTAAGTCATGTCTAACTGTCCAATCTAAGAGGCACCTCAATGTTAATTGTATCTCTAATCTTAATCATTAATGGTGAAGTGCGCGTATAATTAGTATATAAAGCATCAATATTATTTAGTAATAAGTTGCCTCATCTAAATTAATTGTGAATGAAATAAATGAACTCTTCAAAATACGAAAGTGATTTGTTATATAGTAAGTAAATCATTAGAAAATAAGTAATAATATATACTCTATTCTCACTTTAAATAAGGCATTAAATAGTAAAGATGATAGTGTACACAGTAAAGTGTCTGTTGCATATATACCCAATGTTCTCTTTCTATCGTATCTCCATTGCATGAATTGTAATAATAGTAATTATGATAATTACGCGCCATTATAAACATTATATTAGCAATTAAAGATAAGATTACAATATTTAAAATGTAAGGCCCGTCTCATAGCACTGTATAATATATATATCAATATAGGTATATATAAATATTATATATATATATTATATAATATATATATATATTATAATATATAATATTATTATAATCTATATTTTATATTATATAATATTCATTGTTAGAAATTTATATTTCTGATTATATACGTATAACGATATCATATATCTTTGGATTGGATATAGAGAAAAAAAAAACACTCAGCTATTGATAACCGAAGGAAGTTGCAAATTAAACGATATACCAATCTTTTAGATCGTATCAGTCTGCAATTCTCTAAATAATAATAAATAAGAAAATAATGCTTTCAAATAAATTCTTCTATGTGCTAATAACATTAAAACAGTCTAATATAGGCATTTTATTATTGCCTACACCGGTTTTTATATATCATTCATGCACGTGGTATGTTATCAAACTACTAAAAAGACTGAATCTCTATTCTAAGTTTTGTTACTTTATGATTATATATATATATATATATAATATATATACTTATATATATTATATATACTATTTATGTATATATTATACTAGTATATTAGTACAGTGTTATATTTATGTATATTTTATATAAAGTTTCATATAGTATATATATATATAATATATAACATATACTATAATAATATGTATACTTAAAGCGTTCAAACCTAATATTTATATATATTGAACTGTTCTCCAACCATGAATATATATCATAAATTGTATAATACTATTAATATGCTTTTATATTAGTTAGATTATATTTTTTTGTGATCCTACAATGTGAGGTTATTAAGGTTAAAATATTAGTACTATACTTATTATACAAGTATATATATTTTATATAGATATAGTATAATATATATAATGGGTACAGCCTCTAGAAGAGCACATCCGATATCTCAAAACTGTACAACTCAACTAAAAAAAAAAAAAAAAAAAAAAAAAAAAAATAAAAAAAAAAAAAAACTTACAATAGCTACAGAAAAAATAATGCATTTTATATCCTGGTAAAAATGTTAGTTAGGAAAATGTAAAAAATAATAATAAATAAAAAATAAAATTATTGTTAATAATACTGTATATGATTAGAAAGACCTCTTTCAGAGACCTTTTCATGGTTATCGTTAAAATAATGACTTTCTATTAAATTTTGCTCTTTTTTTTTTTAACCTAAGTAATACCCCAAAGAGGGCATGTTAACCGCACCGAATGGAGGGTCGGGTCTCTCGGCACTTCGATTAAACCACGTAGTGTAAGGGTGATATACACAACTCTCTCGCAAAGTGCGTGTGTTCATTCCCACTCACTCACACCCACCCCAACATCTATAATAGTGTGTTAGTATTGTGTGTCTCACCTACACCTCTTGGTCCGCTCAGTTTTCTCCGCTCAACATCACTACGCTCTCTCCACTACTGTGGTGATCATCGAAATGTCTAAAATCCCTTGTGTGCCCGCTTAGGGCCCATTCTCTTGAGGCCACCGCGTAAAGCATGGACACGCGTAATAGTTTTTCAGACTTCAAGCCCAAATGTTATGATATGGATGTGCCTGGAAATCCTGCACCCTGTAGTAGAATTGTTCCAGCTTTCATATTCTAAAATATTGCTTAAAAGTGTTGTAAATAATATGAGTGAAAACTATTGAAATTAATTTAGAATAGGCTCGTATGTCATAATAATAAATTTTTACATTTTATTTTTCATTCCAATTATATTATATGTATATAATATATCATTATAAGTACTATCGTTACTATTTATTGTACTAATATTGGTCACTTTAAAAGGTTATTCTGTCTATGTTCTAATTTATTGTATCATAAGTCAGACTGATTTCAGATATTTGTGATTTGATTGGATCATGAAATCCAGGAGGCATGCTCAAATGACAAGTTGGTTCTGAAAGAGTTCTTCAATATTAAGAAGGCCTAGGATTCCACATTGAGAACTGGAATCCTTTTAGGTGCTCTCGGTCTCCTCGAGAACGACTCCTCTCTCAATTTCGTGTCAGCACTAATTATTTTTTTTTTTTTTTACATTCCTAACTAAAAATTTTACCAAGATTCCAAAAAATATGTAATTTCCCCTTTTCCCTCAGTGTAGACTAGTTTTAAGTGTTTAATATTACGCAATCTAAGTGTGTTTTTGTGTCTTTGATTTATGTTTTTTATTTCTTTTTTTTTATTAACTGTTGCCTATGCGAGAGTGCAGAAGATTTCTCGCCGAGGAATTCAACCAATCAATCTCTTTTCCTGTAGTGCTAATTGTAATTTAGTATGAGTTATGTGGGCGTGCTTTAGGTACATCTCTAATATAAAATAAATAATATGATAATATAAATAATAATAAGTGATAAATATATCTCAAAATTTAAGCACAAGAAGAAATTTTGATGGCCATTTCATTAAATCATATGTGAATAACCATGCAATTGATTGATATAGATAAGCTCGAGAGTCATTATTTGTCCACTCATTATAATATCTCGTAATATAGAATAAAATGCTGAAGATTTTAGAGAGAACACAGTATACGAATAATACAAAGCTTGTAAAACAAGCTACTTTTGTCATTCGTGCTGAAAGATTGCTAACTTGAGTATTTGATAATAATAAAGACTTATTTAATGACCGTTTATTTGAGGAACTATAGAAAACTATTATACTGTGGGATATGTGCTTTATACTTCGTCAAGACTTAATATTACTTGGACAAGTAGTTTAATAAGTAAATACACTACGTATATTATATCATTGCTAAAATAATATATCCCAATTTCATCTAAAATGATAATGACTTCTTCGATGGATAAGTGTTTAAGTTATGTGCCTAAAGAACGTATTATAATGTGACAATATAGATAAAATATAATAATAAAGGATAGGATAATGATCGTGTAAATATTGAGGTGTAACTATGTGACGTGTTTATATTTAAAACTGCCTACTGACAACATTCTCTCATATTCAATGATGTTCTAGTGACCCTATTGTCCTCTTCTCTACTCATATCCAATATATAACATAATTGCTGTCGTGACCGGATGCTCTAAGAAGGAGTTTTTTTATGTCTACACCTGCGATCAATAAATGAACTCAATGAGGCTTATTTATCAATGATGAAAATAAACACTATAATTATTAGGAACATAGAAGACAAAAGCAGATTAAGTAGATAATAGATACTCTTTATAAAAGGGCTAATCATAATATAAGGTCAACATAGAATAATTACTTGCAATTATGAGATGGATTGCTTGCAATTTTCGGATTAATATTCGGAGTACCTAAGTTCGAATACAACCTCCTTAAGAAGGATATCCTATTATCCTCAGGAACAAGTATAAATTCCTGGTTTCAAACGTTTAAAGTATAGTATAATTATATGTTTATTTATTTAAACTTATTATTTATATATATATAAAGTTTAATACTTATATCCTATTATAATAATATATTATTGTATTAATAATATATTTTTGCGTTATTATATATATAAATATAAATATATTATTATATATAATATCATTGCTTGTCTCTATAATGCTTTATAATGTTACTAGGGCTACATATATTACTGTATAAATTTATATAATAAATAATATATAAGTTAATATAGCTACCACAAATTAAACTTACTCTTTGCTAGGCTTTAGTATGTTGCGTAAAAAATTCTGTGACCGAGTACGTTACTATATACTATATAATAATATATATATATACCCCTATATTAATTTAGAGGCTAACTGCTTACTCAAATAAAGTTATTGTACTATCACTCATACCTATGCCCTTAATTGGCATGTCATACTTCTCATTAAATATTATACATATCAAAAAATATGATCTTTATTACTTAAGCATGAATATATTGGTTTAAAGCCGCTCACAACTATTCTACGTATTCATATATATCACGTTCAAATAACGTAACAATTGTCATACAAGTGAGAAAGAGGTGTATAATGTAATTATGGAAAATCCTGGCTCCAATTGTGTAATTGGCGGAATACTATTGTAAAAAACAACGAACAAAAAAAAAAAAACAAAAACAAAAACAAAAATAAAAAGAATAAAATCAATAATCTCAAAAAAACCAAATAGCTACAGCAGAAAAGTGAACTCACATCTTTTTGGTAATCTTGATAATGTAATATTTAGTATAATGAACAAAATGTCAGAAAAATAAACATAAATAAAATATTAAGCTAGCTCTTGAGGCTATGTTTTTTTTTTAGAAGAAGCCTGACACAGTATATACTTATTATATATTACGAGTATAGTATATTGATACTACTCATTGAATACTAATAATAGTTTTGCATTTCATACATATACGTCTTAGTTACCGTCTGGCCTAATAAGTATAATATATATATATATAATATATATATATTATATTATATACTATTATTTATTTGTAAAGGTATTACACGGCAAATTGTAGGGGGCTCGAGCGCGGCGAACACCAGGGGGGAGTTTCCATATCTGTTAGGGGAGGGGCGGAGGGAATCCCGCGGACACCCAATACCAAGAGGTCCTACTAGTAGTTTCCCAGAAGAGGAGAGACCGCTGCACTCCTGCCATCGTGCGGCGATACTTGCTTTGTGATGATTGTGTCAATGATCTTTTCTAGCTCATTGGCAGAGTGGGATATAGAAAAGTCTCTAGTAAGCATACTACTCTATCTTCCAGTCCAGTGACGAATTTATGTAACGAGCCGGAGACTATTGAGTTATAAACTAAAACTCATCGTCTCCACTAAAAAAACTCTCAATAAGAGATGAGTAAAGTTTATCATTGTTGGAATATCCTCCTCCATCTCAACGGCTGGTAACAATTTTCTCGGTAACTCAAACCCGATTATATCAAATAAAAAAATTAAAAATATAAATAAAAAAACAATATAAATAGTAATTAATGCTTCAATAACATAACATGAAAGACCGAACTAATATGAAGTACATTATTTGGAAATTCGTGGTATAAAAAAATTATAATAACTATAGGAAAATATGTAAATAAATAATAAATAAATATAAAAATAATGTTATAAAATATTAATATAGTATATTTGAATATAGCGGACATCTCTTGTTGAAATCTTATTGTTAACATCTTATTTAATATATATTATAGAAACATTTTATATATATAAAATTTTTTATTTTTTTTAATTAAACTTAAAATTAATACATAATTATATCCAAAAGGATAATAAATCACGACTCAATCATGAGTAGGGACGCGATGTTCGTAAGGTCTTACTGCCTCTATAGGGGAGAATACATGCATGGGCTAGGGAATCTCTTCGGGGAAAGGATGTTTCCACACCAGCTCTCACAAATTCGTATATTAAAGTGTTTTAGAGATGGAGCTGTGTCACGGAGGATATACTCGAAGAAATATCCAACCTTCGATGGTATGAAAAGATACTACTCCCAGCAACATCGCAGCCATGTGTTCCGCGTCTAAGACTAGTCAGGACCCCGTCTTACCTCTGACATTGTATTAACCACATCCCTTTAAAAAGATCTATTCAGAATATACTTAAAATATTATTAACTCTTTTTGAAAACTTTTTATTATAATACGGTTAATCTTAAATGCTGTGCAAGAAATATTATATTAATTTTACTCAAAATATATACTTACTAGTATTTAGGTTGGTTTACCGGGTGGTGTGAGTACGGACTCTATATAGAAAAATGTTCTATTTGTTGCATTAGTAATTGTTAATCTTATGTATAAGCGTAACCGAATGTAAATTTATCCATAATACAAGTGTATAACTTTTTTTCTAATAATTATTAAAACATTTTTTATGCCAACAATATGTATCAGTATATAATGACGTCATTCATTGTCAAATTCATTCTAAAAAAAGGGTTACTAGGTCCTTTTCTTCTGAATTGAATATATATCGTAATGGTTATCCGATTCATTATCGCTTTTAATCTGTGTAGATTAGAATGATATTAACATATTGGCATTGTTCTAGATTATTTGTAATGAGATTCTTCATGCTCTCAAAGATAAAATAGTAGTATTCCGCTAGTGCTTTATATTATGTTTATTTATTTGTCTCTTTATATTTTTACATTTTCTAATAAAATACAAGGATTCCAAAATGTTTCTTTTATGCGTTTGTAGATTTGTGATAGATTGAGTACCTAGTAATTTGTTTGTTCTCGATTTTGTGTCTTTGTGTTTGTTTCTTTTATTACTTGTTTCTATTTCTATGTTTCCGCACAAAATCGTACTACTTGCACGCGATTTACTCTCCTGGTATTCCTTTTCCGGCAATCTGCTCGATAACAACTGCTCCGTTTAAGGCTCGTGTATGGTAGATACAGTGATGTGTATGCTCTGTTATAAATCTAGCCAATGTAATATGTTTTAAAAACAATCAAACCCATTAAAGGTCTCTAAAATTGCTCTCTAATCATTTTGCATTATAAATTATTAACAATAATTTTTTTTATATTTTTTATTATTTATTCATCACTTTTCCATCAAAATTTTCACGGATTCCAAAAATGTTATTTTCCTTTTTCACTTCCTTTGGCTTGTTAGTTTTTGAGATTTTTTTATTTTTTCTTTTTTTTTTTTATTATTTATATTTTTACATATTTTCGTCCATCATAAAATTGGTTAACCATTCCCAGCATGTTTTCTTTTCTTCCCCTGTAGCTATATGTAGTTCTTGTAGATATGTTTAGAGTTGTGGCCTTTTAAACCCCAAATTCAATACTATATCTATAGTATATATTATATATCATATAGTATTATAGTATTATATAATATATTAATATATATTAATATATATTTATTATATATATATATTATAATAATAGATATATATATATATTATATATTATATAATATATATACTATAATCATATATATTATATTAATTATATATATTAATTTATTATATAGTGTGTATGTGTGTTGTGTGTGTGTGATGGTGTATGTATACTATATTGTAATATATATACTATATTATATATTATATATATACTATACTAATATACTAATATATATATATATATATATAATTAATATATATCTATATATATTTTATATATAACTAATAATTAAATGTGTGTATGTATGTCGTGTCGTGTGTGTGTGTGTCATAGTGTGTGTGTATATATAATAATAATACTATAAAAATACTTTTAAGCTATACCAAAGAAACCTTTATTTTGAATAATTCACATCATATAAATATATATATATATAGATAGAAAAATTAAATTATATTACAGTTATTGAAGAATCACATATAAATTTATATTCAATATTTTTTGCGCTTCCAGTAAATACCACAGATATGATTAATGAATTGATAAAATATAATAAGCAATTTCAATTAATGAGCTATCCCAACCGCTCGCCATTTAGAAGGTGAAGCCGAACATCACAAAATAAAGACAGAGGGGGGATGAAGTTCTCCCGTCGTACCTACTCCGTGAGAGAACAAGAAATGTGATTTATCCCCATTCGTGCCTGCCTTGTTGGCGTGTTTACAACCTTTACTGTTTCTCATTAGATTAATTGAGGAAAAAGAATAGAGAGTTTAAGTGTAACTCCGGACCTCTTGAGCATATCGGATTCGGGTGGGTATCTATACTCTCTGTTACCTAATGGGATATGAGATACACTTATACCACGGAAACTGCAGAAGTATGGCAATAGGTCGAACAATTTTCCATGCATTACGGATCCCCGGAAAGGTCTCCGGTCATCTTCGTCGCTAAACCCAGGTGTGTGAATACTGCACGGGCGGATACTCGCAATTCTGCAATTTGTCCGCCGTCTCTGGTCCTCTCGACGCCGCCCTCTCGTGAGAATGTTGCACACGAGAATATCGAATCACCATAAAATTCTGAGTATGGACTAACGAGTAAGTCTAAGACCCAAAATCCAATAAGAAAAAAAAATTTATGTAAATAAAGTTCTTCTCACTAAAAGTTCTCAATTAGATTTTAAATTTAGTCTGTAATGCCCCTTCTAATCAATGTAAATATTATATCTATATATTATTAATAATATTATATATATAATATAATAATATATATATATTATACTATATTATAATTATTTATTTATTAATTTATATCACTATATAGTTATATAAATATATTTTATATTAGATTTATATATATATAAATATAATATATAACTATATATATAATTAATATATATATATACTATATAGTAATATATATATTAAATTAATATATAAGTCATGTCCTCTCAACTCAGACTGTGAGGTGAATACGCCTATTATTAATTAAATTACTAAAATATGATAGTAACATCATGATACATCTAACACACACTAGAAGCTATGAGTGGTGTTGCAATATCTCTTATCTGTATGCTGAGACTGTGTAGTCTATGACGAAAGTACAAAATAAATTAAAATTAACAAAATTATAGACAGAACATATTATGATCACTCTAAAAAGCATGATAAAGACCTAATCCTACGGTGACTACATTATGAAATATCTATAATGTCGCCCTTTACTAACCTCTGCATGTATAGATCTAGTGGCGATAATTGTGAGTTTGCTCGAGTGTTAAAAATCGAGGATCGCTAGATCAGGCACAGTGCTCTTTTATGCTGCTTTATCTGCTTGTGTGCCGCCCTCTCCAAGTGATATATGGCTTACAAATCGTTAAGCTTAAATCTCTCCTTATTAGAGCCCAAATGATAAAACTTATAGTCGTCCCAGATATCTCATCAATGCAACAGCTGGTATTTTGGTCTCTAAGAGAGAAGAATAAAACACCATTCATTAGATTATATTGTTTAATTTGATTATATCCGCGTATCAGCTTTATATTACCCATTTCCACGCTTATTCACAATCTCCTCGATAGAGTTTGTGATGTCATCACGTCGAGTGCTTCTATTCCCCAGAGAGCATACGTAAGTTAGTGAGAGTCCTCGACTTGTGTATAAGTTGAATTATAATTCCCAGAAATATGCCCATTATAAGATTTCTTATTTAATGTGGGTGTGGTTACGCGAACTAACTGAAATTCCCTCGTCAACTAATAATTTTGACTATATATAATATACTATACATATAATATATTTATATATATATACATAAATATTAATTATTATGGTACCTATCTGATTCCAAAAATGTCTTCCTTTGTAATGTTGCTTATCGTAATGTATGTTTTTTTAACTATGGCGTTTTCAGTCCTAATCTTAAAGCTTTATAAACTTCATATTAAGTACGTGTGAGGATCTGCATCCTAGCTAATTAGATCTGTCACCTCACTATTTTAATATATATATATAATACTATATATTTAATAATTATAGTATACGATATATATATATATAATATATATAACTATATATATCACTTATATACTATATATTATATATATATATACGTACTATATATAAGTACAATAATAATATGCATCATCCAAAGTGTACGTATCCAACGCTAAATATCGAGAACTTTTTTCCGATTTCCTAACTCATTTATCTTTCGCTAACTAGGGGTTTTCGATGTATTGAAGGTGCTTCGTTGATGAACTATTTTGTTATTTATTAAATTTTAATACTTTTATTTAATACATATTTTTTTTAAAAAGTAGAGTAAGTTAAAAAATGCATTTTTTAATTGCAAAAAATTATTTATTAAAAAATGTAAATTTAACCGGCATTGACAACCAACATATATTTTTATTTCAATTTAATTAAATCTAGTCGAACCGTTATGGAAGAAGCGGTTGCGCAGGATGGCCATGATCCGATCTCGAAGTTTGTATAGGAAGTGTGCTTCCAGTGCTCACAACGCTGCCTCTCGTTCAAACATATTTCTCTTTGCCTTCCATAATTAGCATCTTTCCCTCAAGTTGTATGGAAGCCTCACAACTTTATGTCCAAAACTATTCCGAAAAAAGGAAAAGGCCTGATCCTGATCCATTTCTAACTATGTGTTATTTCTAATTGTATTTCTAATTCTTAAGATCTTACTGAAACCCTTCTTCAACTCTCACTCTAGATCATCTGGAATTTCCATTCCTTTTTACCGGATCGCCGCAGCACGGCTTGCGGCGCTTGAGGGTCTACTGGCGATATACTTTTTAAGCATATTAACGATTAATGAAGTATATTCCAGTCCTTAGCGAACTACCGACGGACTTGCGTGGTGTCGCGCTTGCCATATTCAAAAGCCATCTTGACAGGTATGGGCACGCGTAAACTGCTCTCACCAATGAGCTTTCCTCCTCTCTTTGCTCTTACTTATTCTAGCTTTCTTTCAAATCGCTCAAGTATCAGCTGTTGTGAATGCGCGCGCGAACTTCTCCTTTTTATCTGTCAATAATGCGTGTATCCTCCGGGTTTTGTCTTATCTCCTACTCTGTATTCTACTTTTATCAATTTAATGATCTCACCTGCACATACTAAACTCATATCCACTCAAATATAGCCAATTACTTGCATTGTTAATTTTACAACTATCATCTTGATCCTTACTATTATTGCTATAAGTGCCTCTGTTCTTAATCTTTCCGATTCTATTATCGCTGATCTGGATAAAATTTCCGTGGGTGAGGTCGTCTCAAACTTGTGTGAAATTCAATTCTTAAAAAAAACCTAACTTCCTTACAAATCTCCCTCTCTAAGACCACCTTCTAACTTTCCCGCTTCCGACGGCTTCTCTAGGTTGGAGGCCCTGAAGTAGAAGATGCGGTTTCAGAGATGGAAATATGGGACGTGATTGCTCGTGAAGCAAATCATACGTCGCCTAACTCTAGACGCACAACGCAAGAACACAACAGTCGCCTCTGAACTATAAGGGATGTTCCAATGGTTACAGCAAACCTAGGATGTTACAGTTTGGTTTCCTGACGGCACACCTGCCTCCCATGAAGAGGGACCTCACGGAGTAACGTTGAAGAGCAATAAGACTCCGGCATAATCTTGAGCAGTTAACACTGTGGGAACAGAGACGTCAGGCAAGGGGAAGAGTTACCCATTTATCTGCGGTGAGCAATGTCCTACGAGAGTAGTTCTCTCGGAAACATACTTCCCAGGAGATTAGCCATGCAAATGACCCCTCTGAGGACGTTATGGCACGATCGCCTTAAAGGAAAGATTTAAATTATCAGCGCTTGAGAGGAAAAAGTGGAACTTGTTTATGAGCCCGATCCGGATTACGGCTGGAGTTCAGTAAGACTAAGATGATAGTGTTGATGGAACGAACAGATTGCCGAAAATGTTATCGATACGACTATTATGCACAAAACGCATATATGGGTGTTACATCGAAGACGTCTTTTAATGCTATGGGGTTCCAGCTATAGTAGTGGGTTGTTGGTCGTACAGGCAGGTTGGATGTTGAATTTAGCGCAGTCGTGTTTAACTGGAGGGGAGACTTGTTATCTAAGTCCCATTGCCTGCTCGGCAGGCTCCAGTTAACATTCCTGATTCGGATGCTGGAGGTTGCTTAATAGAAGACAGTGCAGCAGCGCACCGATAGTTAAAGGGGGAATCGGGGAGGTGGGTGTAGGCGCCGTCGTGCTGGAATGGGGCTAGAGTCTTTTTTGAAGATTGTCCCCCGCGTCGTTAACAGTCTGTAAATAGATGATATTGCCCCTCGTAAAGACAGTTGAAGATACGAGGGGTAGATATATTTTACGAGTTGGACTAAGTTGAAAAACAAAAAAAAAAAATGGACTTTTTCCACATTTGAGAGAATCGTACTAGGGTTTGGAATGAGCGCGGGGAAACATTGTTATTCATAATTCTTATACTAACGTTTGAAGACCTTTTTCACCATTTGGAGAATGACGTTTTAGAGTGTATGGCGCATTCGCGCGCGGCGGGGAACACGATAATAATAATCCCCTTACAAGGGCTCTTTTCTAACCTTCTGACGCTATTATCAATCATTGACTAAGTTCGTCGAGGTAATAGTGAATTGGTTAAACAAAAAAAGGCCCATAATGCCTCATCTACATTAAGTGACACAGATCAAGACAAAATGTTTATAATCTCTAACCAAAGTTAACTTTCACTTCCTAAATTTTCGCTTCTCGTAACCACTCCTCCTACAGCCGTTCCAAACATCAACAATAATCTTAGTATAGATATGATCTCAGAAGAAAGATCGAAAACGGTCGATGTTTTGTAGATGCTGTCTCCCTCATGTGCTAAATAAAACTCACATGTTAGAGCCGTACCGTTTCACATCGCTCCTTTCTATACATACATTTTAACAATAGCGAGCCAGAACAAAAAACGTATTCTAATATATATAATATATGATACGTATTATATATATATATATATAATAAGTATACTATATTATTATATATAATATATAATTATATATATATATATAAGTACCCTAATATCAGGGACGCCTAGAATATTAGAAACTGCAAGCAGATAAACGTTATTGATTGTATTCACTTAATATAAGCAGTCTGCTAGTAAATTAGTCAGGAGCGTAAGCTTTTCGATCTGTTGCTAAGATCCTCCCTCAGACTCTAAGATCTTGAAGAGCTGAAATAACTATTCCAATAAAAGAAATGCTTTCTGTTGCAAAAGTATGTATTAAAACTTAAATTAATATAATAATGGAATTAAAATATAGTTAAAACTAACACTTTTCGTGATTATCTATGTTGAGAACAATTTTGTGGCGTTCAATGTATCCTGGCTTAAGTGGGGTCAAAAAACAATACATTCTCCTTTTTAATAAAAGAATGACCGAACTTCGGTCTTTTAGTTAACTTTCCAATGATTTTTCTTTTGTCAGGCATCCAGAATTTGTTTAAAATGGGTATCCATATCATTGCATCGTATAATGTATGTGATTTAATAGCGGTTCTGTGAAATAGTGAGTGACCGAATTGTGTGAGTCTAGAGTAAGGTCATGTATTTATGTTGGTATTGGCGTACTACGTGAAAGTCATTTTGTCTCACCGTTACTGTAACAGGAATTACATTATAGCAAGGATTTTGTCAATCACGCATTGTGACGGTGAGTTATTGAAGGTGTGAGAAGGCAGCGTTTTAAATACAGTTTTAGGAGGTTGTGTGGAGGAGGTTAAAAACGAAGTGAATACGGTAAGGATTAATAATTTGATATTAGGGATTGTGTGGACATGGCCGTAGAAGATGAGTGTTGTTAGGGGGGGAGGTTATGAGGGGTTGTAAATTTCTTTTCGGCTTGTTTAACGAGAGTTGAGATTTATATTATGTGTCGGGTATTGCAAATTTAGTGAAAGTTAAAAATGTAGTGTCGTATTCATTTATGTAGGAAAGGAGGAGACGAAAATCCTTAAGGCTCTAAGGAATAGAGGAAGTTAAAACACCAGATTTTGTGTTGGGTGCGTGTGAGAAGAGCAGCCAGTAACTATTAGGAAGGGGTTAAAAAGACAGGCCGGCTGCGGCCCAGTCGTAAAATAAATTGTTCGACTCCGACCTCCTTAAATTCAAATTTCGATCTTTCGACTCCGACTCCGACTCCTGACTCCATTTAAACACAAATTTTTCGACTCCGACTCCGACTCCATCTTTAACAAAAATTTTCGACTCCGACTCCGACTCCACTCACAAACAAAAATTTTCGACTCCGATTGCCGAACTCCGACTCCTCAGCCAGTTCAATTCAAAATATTTCGACACCTCCGAACTCGAGCTTAGTGCTCGTACAAGTTACAGATAAAAACATTTTCTTGTTTCAACGATTTTTTCATATTTTCGACTTGCTTTTGAGCAATCTAAAAAAAGATATACCACTTGTTCCAAGAATATAATCCCCAAATGCTATACGGTAAGAGATACACATAAAGATAATAAATATTGCATGGGCGCAAACCACATTGCAAACAAAACTATATTTCCAAAACCGGAACAGCAAATGTCATATAAATGTAATTTCAAGAACAAATAATTTGCCAGTTAAAATATTAGAACTGTCAATTATAAACATGAAACAGTTCAATCACTTTCACGAGTCTCAAGTGTAAGTTAAGAAGGTTAAGATACTATAACAAACAAGCCTGAATATATACTATATATCGTATATATACTATATAATATTATACATAGTATATATATAATATATTACTATAATATTATATTATATATATATATAATATATTGATATATATAATAAACTATATATTGGTTTTAAATTTAATATTAATATCGGAGTGAAGAGGCAGGCCGATCTGTTATAAGTCTCCTTGGCACGATTCAAATTTTGGCTAATATGATGGCGGTTCTTGTACAAGAATTAGAAGACTGAAGGACTTTATGCTGTCCGTCCTCTCGATTCCACGATAGTGACATGAAATTGTGTTAGGTTTGGCCAATGCATGACGGAATGCGAGGTGAGTGTGAGGGCTGTGCTACCCAGTTATATATGCGGATGAGTTTGGATGTTTTGATTGTGGTGGAAGTCTGAAAAGCGGTGGGGGGATTGGTAGAGACGAGATCTGCCGAGTGTGTAAAAAGGAGAGTTTTTAAATGTAAACGTGATAAGAACGTTAAGGTTACGTTGCGGTTGTGAATGAGGGCAGTCCTCTGAGTATGAAGTTATGTTAGAATGGTGAGCAGTCTGGAACAAGTGTCTGAGTTTAAATATTTTTAGGATATATGTTGCGATGAAAAGGAAGCGGATGATGCAGAGTGTGGTGTAGTAGGAAAGTTGTGAAGGGCAGGAAGGTGGGCTAGTGCAAGTTAAATCGTTGGTGGATATGAAAGGACCAAGTCTGCAGTGCGCTAGGGTCTTTCATGAGGTATGTTGTTACCTGTGTAATGTATAGTAGTAAGACTATGTGTGGAATAAGAGTAATAGATCTAAAGTAACATCAAATGTGTTACAGTTCGACTGGACATTCTTACGGGGCTCTGTATAGGGGTAGAGCACAGACAATGATAAAATGTGGCAGTACTCAACGTTCCCGCGACATTACACCGCTTGAGAATTTGATGATACGTCCTTCACGAGACAGGTGTGACAGAAAAAGGGGAACATACGCTAATACCAGAGAAAAAATCTGAACCAGTACCGTTGAGAAGTTTGGTCATGGAGGAACAGGAGTACACACTCGCATGACATGTACTAGTCGCGTGTTGACGTTAAGCGGAGTGGCGCTTATAGAGTGCAGTGAGTGAGCCTTGTTTGGGATTCGACCGGCTTGAAGTACAACAAGAAAGAGGATTGAGTACACAGTTAACAGGAATGTCTGCAGAGAGAAAATGTGATAGTTTGTGCAGAAGGCGAGAAGAAACACGTGATCGCATAGGACAGAGAATGGCGTGGGGTTTTGTCGAGGGGGTATGGTTGTGGACTCCACCTAGCTGAACAACGGGATGAACCCGATTACACTGACTATTATTGCATAGTGCAGGGCTCACGATATATATATAGCCCATAGGGTGGATTTTTCTGACTGCACCGAGTTCTCACTAATAGCAATTTAGATGGGGGCGATAAGGCTGGACTTTCTTTCTCACACTACTACGCTGTCACTATTATTTCACTCTGACTACTTTTCTTTTCCGACGACCCATATCGGAAGCTCCTTACCCCAGTTCTTGGCGAAAATAAAAGAAAGAATGATATGATGAATGATGTTGAATGTATCGCGACAGCTACCCACTTGGAAGCTTCGATGACCCATCTCATCCGGACGACCTATAGAATATTGAAGGATAACATATTACTAATCACAAACGTTCACATGTGACTAACGTAGGTCTCATCCAAGACGGAAGTATCTCATACTCTGTAACTGATATAATTAGACAAAACTATATACCAGCGCCTTACCTTAATACTCCCGCGCTCAACTATCACCAGCAATCATATAATCATCTAGAATATGGATTCAGCTCGTCTTCAGTTATATCGTTCACACGCCTATGCATACAGGGCCCGTTAAAAGATGTATGTTACACTAGTAATTATATAAACTTATACTATGATTTCTTACTACTATAAAATAGCGATTTCCACCATCAGTAATTCATATAATAATCAGCTCAATTTAGTTCAATTACAAGGTCAAATATATCCTTTGACCTAAGGAAAGGCACGAATTTTAACACAATAATAATATTTCGAGACGATCTCATAATTATCATAGGGATTTAAAATTTTATTACCGTAATTATTTGTATTTGAAAAAAATTCCAAAATAGATGTCTATAAATTTTCGCAACTCCGAACTTCCGACACCTCCCTCTTACCAATGCTGAATTTTTCGAAGCTATCCGACTCCAGCACACTCTGCACTCTGAGCGGTGAGGTTTATCGACATCGAACTTTATCCGACTCTCGGACGTCCCACCTTGCCAACAGAATTTTCCGAACTCTCCCCCGACCCGACATCCTGGAAAATTGCCACGACTCCACGACTCCGACTCTCACGACCTCCTCGACTCGACTCCGCAGCCCTGAAAAGTAGGTTTTCTGTAAACACTATAGAGAAAATGGGACTGTTGTTCCAAGTAAGGAGGGTGTCGTGTGAAGGAAAGGTAAAGTTTTGTTGTTAGTTTTTTGTTCAAAAAACTTAGTAATACCGAAAACCCTATTACCTAGTAACTTAACTTTAGATCCTTCATCACCATTCCCAGATGTCCTCAGAGAAATTCTTAATGTCAAAATATCTGCTGTGAAATCAGAGGTTAAGCAAACTTTTGGAAGATGCTACCTACCATTGCTTTAAACTATTTCAACAATCTTAGTACCAAAATTTTCCAAACTCACTCTTGGAGTTTACAAACTTACTCAACCAAGCACATAATTATAAAAATCTTGCTTGTCGGTTTAAAAATTGAACTAGAAAATAAACTTCAATCAGATATATTACTTAATTTAGATCCCCTTTTATCATACATGTATATCTAACTATACCGGAGTTATACCGTATACCTATATGTTTGCGTATTATATCATATATTACTATACGTCATAATACAGATTATGTATATATATAATATCATTACACAATCACTATTATAATATAATATATAAGTATCTTATACATATAGAATGACGATCTATTACGCCATCGATTTAGTACCCTACTCCAACGTCAATAAAATACTGACTATTTAAATTTCAAGTTTCTATCAGGAGCTCTGATAATTCACAACTACAATACTCACTGTAAATATTAATATATATATTTAAAACCACTTTAAATAAATCAATTACAAAACCTGAGAAAAATAACTAAACAAGATAAAGTTTACGTTTCGGAACTTATATCCTTGGTCCCCTCCCATTTTCTCCAGAACATAAAAAATTTTTTTACAAATTATTAAAACAAAATATGAAAAAAGATTGAAAATACTAAAATAAAAATGACGAACTAATAAATTCAAGCGAAAGAAAAAAAGAGTGGCGTCACATTTCTTAATCCTTTATTTCTATCAAGTATGACAAAAAAATATTCAATTATTTCAAAAGATATAAATCCGCTTTTAATACTTGATCTCGACTATAAAAAAAATTCTATTGTGATTATAAAGTATCGATAAATCCTTCTGAAAATGTTCAATTAACTTTTTGTTAGAAAATGAAAAAAAAGATCGTCAATCATATTGATTTCAAGTTTTATCTTTGGGAACGAAACAAAAAATTCTGCCAAACCATTCAATTTACTAAATTCCCCCTTTGAGCCGTGAATTTTCTGATTACTTGAATTTTACTAATTCATCCGATTATCAATTAGATGTTTTCGAAGCACAATTATTGGGTTTTGGTTTGAGTTTCTCTGTTGGAGTTTCACCTTCCAATCAATTGAAATATTGTCCTCCTTCAGCTCACAATAGAACCAACTATCTTTCATTGTTAACAAATTAAACAAATTAGGTACTTTTCTTCACTGTATATTTACACGTGCTATCTCCTCTCTTAGAAGAAACAAAGATATCATTATTCGTAAGGCCGATAAGGGGGATGGAGTTGTTATTTTTAACTTTGTTCATTACGTTTCCCAAATTGATAACTTACTTAATGATGAAAATATTTATGAAAAACTTAATTCAGACCCATCTAACTCTCAAATTTATTCATTTAAGAGATATGTTAAGCCTTTGATACCAAACGACATTTACAAGAAAGTTTTCGTCTCCAATCCCACGCTGCCATATATGTACGGTATTCACCAAACTGCATAGAGAAGGGGTTCCTTTCGCGAACAATTATATCATCGCGTAATTGATGTGTTTTCCAGACTGAACATATAGTTGGCCTCTTTTCCACTCCATAATGGATGCTATCTCTCCTTCCACATATTGAATGCCAGAGATTTTTAAGAAAAAATTAAGCAGAATTTATTCCAATATAATCAAGTTTTAGTAAGTTTGATGTCACCAGCCTTTGTTACCAATGTTCCATTCCCCATCTTTTAAAATTCTTCATCGGACCTGGCTACCTGAAAATGGTTCCTTACCATATATCGAGTTTTGTCCAATGTCCTACGAATATGTATGTCCCGGAGCACTGACAGGAGGCGGAGACAGTAGATGTGGAGCCAGAAATAAAGCAAATAGTGCGTAGCCAGGAAAAGATGGAGGACGGAAGGTAAGAATTCTCATTTGTCGATGCAACTGATGCATTTCGGGGAAAATGACATGATCCCGGTAGCTGGTTGCTGGTGTGCCATTGCGTATTGCCGCAGTTAGTAAACACGTTACGTAGCCCCATAAAACAATAATGCTGTCCATATATATATATATATATATATATATATAGTATATATATATATTAGATATATAATATTAATATATATATATATTATAATATTATATATTATATATATATATATATATATATATATATTTATATATATATAATATATTATATATATATATATAGATATTTTATATTAATTAAATTTTAAATTATAATATTATTATAAGTATATATATATATTATATATATATATATATATATTATATATATATATATATATATATATATATATATATATATATATATATAATGCCGTAGAACATGAATAACATAGTTCCAGTATTCTCAAAGGTGTCTGTGAATCTCCACGCGGATGAGTGGGGTTTCCCAGCGAATGAACAGTGAGTGTATATCAGAAGAAGAAAATGCACGAGCTCTTTAGAGAATGCGAATGCACGAATTGCAGATGATGAAGAATGATTGATGAATTCCAGAGCGGAATCAAAAATGGTAAGGTCCCCAGTTGAGATGCGGGCACCGCACCCAAAAACGTTGTTTAACCACCTTAAAATGAAATTTAAAAAAAACATAAAGGATAATACGCATTAAAACAAATAGACATGCTCTAGCCAAATAGCCCTATGTTGCATATTATTATATATTATATATATATTTATATATTACTATTATATATATTATATAATATAATATATATATATATATAATATATATATATATATATAATATATATATATATATAAATATATATATATATATATATTATATATATATATATAATATAGTATATATATGTATATATATATATACCGTACTATATATATATATATATATATATATAATATATATATATTTATATATATATATATATATATTAATATATATATATATATATATAATATATATATATATATTATATATATAGATTATATTACATAGTATATATATATATATATATATATATATATAAACTTAACACAGCGAGCTTAAGTGATATTCTCTTAGTCGCTCACAATGGCTGCCAAATGCTGCATAGCTGCATAAAATATGAAACTCTGCAAAATTATACATCACGGGTTAACCTTTAACCGTTCAGTTTAGCTTAATCTATCATCACCTACCCCGACTTAATACTGTAGCCCAGTCTTTCTCAAAGTGGGCGATAACGCCCCCTTGTGGGCGCTGGAGGCCTAGAGAGAGGCGCGGTAATGGCCTAGGAAAAAATGGGGGTGTTGAGTGGTTTAGGGGGCGATGGCTGATTTGTAATTTCATCTACTTAATATTTTAAAATTCACTGAAATTAAAACCTACCTACTACACAAAATCGATTATTTAGTAATTATAGTTCATATTTCTGCCCTGTTTGATTGTATAAATTTTAGTTTTTATACTATATTTATATTATATTTATACTATATTTGTGTGAACTTGGATTTAGTGCTGTGGCAACGCTGCTTACTAAAAAGAGAAATCGTTTGCATTTTACCGAACGCGGCGACTTGCGGCTGTTTTTGAGTAAATTCGAACCTGATATCAACAAACTTGTTAAAAATCATCAGATCCATCCTTCACATTAGATTAGTTTTAAAATTAAAATCGATTATGTTTGTTTAAAATTAAAATTGATTATGTTTGTTTTAATTTGAATAAAAGATATTCTTAATATTATAAAGTTGCATTTTAATTGCTCTCACTGGTAAAAAAGTCTCGTTTAGAATGTAAGTTTAGACTCCAGACCAGACTAATATAGCGCACTATAATTAAATTAATTAAAGTAATAAATGTCATTGTGGTTTTTAAGTTTTTGGTAAAGTAAAAAAAAATGGGGGGCGCTGGCTAAAAAATAATTGATTTTCAAAGTGGGCGGTAGACGAAATAGGTTTGAGAACCTCTGCTGTAGCCTAACATTGTCTAACGTAACCTGACTCATAAAACTTTTTAATTACTGCATCTCTCTCTCTCTCTCTCTCTCTCTCTCTCTCTCTCTCTCTCTCTCTCTCTCTCTCTCTCTCTCTCTCTCTCTCTCTCTCTCTCTCTCTCTCTCCCTCCCTAGACATCTATAGAAATCTTTTTCGTTATATTTTTTACAAAAATTTCTTAAATTTTAAAATAAAAGCTTATTTTTATTGCACCAAGGCTGTAAGTCAATATAACAGTGGCTCAAGCGTCCCTACTAGACCCCCTCACACCATGCTATGCGTTATTGCTTCACTGCCTTACATCATATATGGACATGTATTTTGTATAAACAACATAAAAATAAGGTCGTTGTATAAACACAACAAATAAATAACTTCTTTTGCATGAACATAACATAAATTTATAAAAAGCAGTTTCACGTTTTTACTAAACTTTCATTCCTTTAATTAAAATGTCAATTATCAATAGATACTAGATTCAAACTCTAATCAAGCAAACACTATATATCGTCTTTGATCCATTGCAAGTTAGTGATTATAAAACCATGTTTAGAGATGAAGTCCTAATTAAGTTAATTATTTGTGCAGTAGTTATCAAAAATTGCCTTTGTATAAATATTGCATAAAATTACTAAAACATTTTTGCGTATTAAATCTTTTTTACTCCGTTTAATGTTTACATAAAAATATCAATTAATCACTTACATTTATGTAATTCATTCAACATTAACTAATAATTGCTAACTTTCAAACATTTCAAAGCCAAACAATTCTTCTTTTTATATTTAATAATCACTCATCTATATTATTATATATTTATTTTATTATTTATTTATCACTATTCATTATATTAAAAATTTTCATTAACTAATATTACACTGTATTATTATTATCATTATCATTGTAAGCAAGACTATCAAACAACCTTCTTAATCAACTATTTATTTAGTACTACGACGACTTCAATGCTATACTTCTTATATATATATATAGTCTTTTAATAGTGTGAAGCTCCAAAACTCCACACACGCCCCCCTGATCTAAAGATCAATTTTCTCCCCCTAGTAGATTATACCTTAAAAAATTAGTATCTCTCCTTTTTCTTTCACCTTTCGGCTCATAATTACCAACTTCTTCATTGGGTAAAACCACCTTTCTCACGTCCAAAACATTCCTCGCCATCCCGTCGACATCGATATTCCATTTAGAATTCACCTTCGTTACGTATCCCTTATTCCATTTTGATGTACAGATACTCTTTCCTGGCTTAACCCACACTTCCTCCCCTACTTTATACTTTGATTCTATATCCTCACCCACAATAGTTTTTTTATCCTCATCAGCAATCTGATATTTCCAATCATAATTAAAAATCCCTTTATACGGTATAGACTCTTCCTTTAAACCATCTTTTGGTGATATATTGTACCAAAATACAGCTTCTAGAGCAGATATATTCGCTTTTTCCGCAATCCTTTTTATCGTACGGTGATTTCTTTCGACTATACCATTTCCTTCCGGTCTATATGCCGCTCTAAACACCTTTTTTATCCCCCATTTTCTACAAAATTCATCCACTTTTTCACTCCTAAACTGCGTACCGTTGTCCATTAATAGCTCATCAACTCTCCCCCTTTCTAAAATCACCTCTTCTATTTTTCTTTTAATTTCTTGCCCTGACTCTGAAATCAATTCCTTCCAAATACAAAACCTACTAGGGCCACAATCAACCATTGACAAAAATATTTTCCCCTTAAAATGAGTTATATCTATCGCAACCCTAGACCAATTTTCTTCTTTATCTAAACTACCTTTCTCAACTCTATCGTAATTTATTGGGTCAATTGATTGACATTGAATACATTCTCTTACACATTTTTTCACGTCTCTCCGCCTTACATCTTTGTCTACCATCCTAGCTAAAAACAAAGTTTTCTCAATACCTTGATGGTGTCTATTATGAAGTTCTTTTAATTCCTCAAATGATAATAGACAAACATTATTATTTATCAGCTTATTTTCCTCTCCGATAAGCCATTTTCTCCTTATTCTCGAGATACTATCCGCTTTATTTTTTTCCGAAGGCACAAATTCTAATTTCAAATTAATACCTAATTCTTCGATCAACTGTTTTATGGTTGCCAATCTTCTTTTTATTAATATTTCTGCTGCTCCCTTAGTTTTTATTCTTTCTTTACCACTTATTGTTGTTCTGATCCAATTAATCACAGTAGCAGAATCCGATTTTACTTCAATATCCGTTAAGTCCCATTTTATCGCTAAATTAATTCCCTTTATCACTGCCTCTAACTCTGCAACATTAATGTGTGAATAATCTTCTTTTTTCCTTAACCAAGCCCCGTCTTCCACAATTTTTCCATTTATTTCCAAGATGATGCCCATACCCACATTACTCGCATCACACCATACTGTTCCTTTTTTAGAATCGTCAATATTCCAATATCCCTTCACTGGATTGTCTTTATTTATTTCTTCAATAATACTTTTTATCATTTTCAACACATTCTCATCGATATTTTCATTCCAATTCTCCGTTTGAGATATTCTTTTCACATAGCTACAAGCTAATCTTGCCCATCCCGCAACAGGGTAGTGACCTACGATACTACCGCATATCGAAAACAATTCCTTTTTTTTTTACATTATCCCCTTCTTTGATATTCGGAATTTTATTACCTCTTCTGAATTCTAAATTTCCCTTTTTTCCTTTTATTATTTTCAATCCTAATACTCGACCATTTTCTACAGATTCAGGACTTTTCGCTACTAACCCAAACCTCTTTAGATGATTTACTACCTCCGCCGCACTCACAATTGATTCATTAACAATAATATCATCTATATAATTACTTGTCCCCTTTTCTATCTTACTATCCATTTTTAACACTTCTTTTAAAATCCTATTCATAATTCTTGGTGCCGAATTCAAACCAAATCCCATTCTAGTCAAAGCATAATATTTTCCTCTGAATTTCACAACCTGATAATTCCATAAACTCTTATCGATTCTCACTTGTAAATATGCTGCCTTCAAGTCTACTAGTTTTGTTTTCCCTTTTATTTTCCTCCATTCCCTCAACGTTTCATCACATATATTTACCCCATCACCAGTATGACATTCCGTATAATTATTCATTTCCCTAAAATCCATCACTGGCCTTACCTTATTTTTTATTTCCTGATTCACGGCCATTAAAGGTATTATTCCATTCACCTTTCCATTATATGGTACCAAAATTCCATCTTTTATCCATTCAATTATTTCTTCATCAAACTTCTCCTTCATTCCTTCTTTTATAGTGTTTTGATAACAACTAACTCTATTTGTTAATTTAGGTTCTTTGTCTTTCCATTTCCATTTTACTGTCCAGAAATCGCCGTTAAACCACCCCACAAAGTCTTTATCGTCAATAATAATATCATCATTTTTTTCTACTAGTTCTTTATTATTATCAACACTTAGCAAACCACATTTATTTTCTACGAATTTCAAACCATCTTTTCCTATAATAATTTCTCCAAATTTTGTTAATATATCCATTCCTAGAATAACATCAATATCCTCTATAATTTCGTTTAATATTAACATTTCAGTTTCAATTTCCTTGTTGTTCAACAAAATATTATATTTTTTTCTCCCCATCGTGTTAATTATTTTACCATCGAACCCCTTCACGCATACATCTCCTAATCCAACTCCTCCAATCTTTTTACTAATAAGAGATTTATTGCACCCTGTATCAATAAGTGCGTTACATTCTTTACCGTTTATTAACACCTTAATTACAGGTAATTCACCGGATTCTATATTCAGTTTCTTGATGAAGCTACCTCCGGCAAATAAGCTCCATCTTCTTCGTTTCCCTGAATATTTTTATTATTTTCCCACTTTTTAGAATTACCCTTCCAACAATCTCTTGAGACGTGACCTAATCTTCCGCATGTCCTACATTCTTTTTTATTCCAATTCCAATTTTCTCTAAATTTATTGTATCTATCTCTATAATATTCGTCATTAAAATTTCTAAATTTTCTCTCCTCTTGATAATGATAATATCCCTTATCATTATTTCTAACTAGATCATTATTTATTCCTGATCTATTGCTCAAACATTTGTACTCATTTAATCCAATCAATACTCTTGTTTGTTCGATTAATTTTTCAATTTCTATTTCCTTAATGTCTCTTAATTTCCTTAATTCCTTGCATATATATTCCGGCATTCCATTTATAAACGCATGCTTAATCATTAAATCATCTTTAATCCCTATTGTTTTTGCAATTTTTTGTATCTCCATCATAAATACATCTGCTGATTCTCCTCTCCACTTTTTGTTAATTAATCTTGAGTAAGCATTGAATGGATCCTCCCCGAAGGCTTCTCTTAGTTTCTGCTTTATAACGTTACCGCTTTTCTTTGCATCTTCATTTAGTTGAGTATATACTGTCAATGCCTTTCCTTCTAAAAACATAGGCAGAATTTTTTCCTCATTTTTAATATTATTCAAATCTTTTATTAGGTTAAACTTTATGATCCACTCATCAATATCTTCTTCTCCATTAAAGTTCTTTACTAAATCGGAAATCTTTAAGTTGTTCATTATTTTTTTTTATTTTTTTTTTTTAATATGGCCCGGCTAGCTTGTAAGCAAGACTATCAAACAACCTTCTTAATCAACTATTTATTTAGTACTACGACGACTTCAATGCTATACTTCTTATATATATATAGTCTTTTAATAGTGTGAAGCTCCAAAACTCCACACAATTATTATTATTATTATTATTATTATTATTATTATTATTATTATTATTTATTATTATTATTATTTTTTTATTATTATTATTTTATTATATTTATTATTATATTATTAATTATTATTATTATTATTATTATTATTATTATTATTATTATTATTATTATTATTATTATTATTATTATTATTATTATTATTATTATTATTATTATTATTATTATTATTATTATTATTATTATTATTATTATTATTATTATTATTATTATTATTATTATTATTATTATTATTATTATTATTATTATTATTATTATTATTATTATTATTATATTTTAATTATATTATTATTTTATTATTTATTATATATAATTCATATTATTATTATTCAATATTAATATTATTATTATTATTATATATAATTATTATTTTATTATAATTTAGTATATTATTATTATTATTATTATTATTATTATTATTATTATTATTATTATTATTATTATTATTATTATTATTATTATTATTATTATTATTATTATTATTATTATTTTTATTATTTATTATATATTATTATTATTCATTACTATTATTATTATTATTATTATTATTTTATTATTATTATTTTATTATATTATTATTTTATTAATTTTTAAATAAATTATTTTAATTATTATAATTATTATTATTATTATTATTATTATTATTTAGAAATTCTACATCAACTTTTGTTTTAATATGAGTTTTACTTTTTGCTTCCAACACCCTAAATATTTTCTTCTAATATTCATTTAATTTCCTTAATATTAATCTAGAGCTCATTTGCTCTGTCGTATGAGATTTTTTCTTATTCCTTCCTCAAGCTTCCTTACTTCATTTTCCTTCACCTTCCTCTGTCATGTATCCAATGTTTTTCAATTGGGAACCCCCTCCTGGGTTCTGAAACAGTCAAAATCGGAATCATTGTCAATAAAAACATATATAAAGACACCTTATTTGACCCAATTGGTTGCTGTAGCCAGAATTTCATTCTGGTTCCAGCTCCTGCTCCGGCTCCAACTCTGGCTCCTTTGATCTGATATTTAACTTAGGATCAGGATTTTAATTTATTCAACCTCTTCTATGCATTCTCAAAATTTCAACCTTCTACGAGCATTTCCAAGTTTTAGTGCTCAGCCATATCACACATTGGGTATAGCGGTGTGAAACCTCTGCTCCAGGCTGGAGATATCGTCAGCAGTGGGGGTGCCAAGTTTGAATGGAATACCTTAATTAGAACCCCCTTAAACAGGGGGAGAACTTAAAAAGGCTAAAATTTGCCATGGTTTCCAGATTTGGACCGAAATGTAGCTAAAGCCCAAGCTGAGGTTAGTGATTATTACTACCGATTATATCGAGTAAATATTATATTTTTTAATGTAATAAACCAACCAAACACGTAGAAAGGTTTAAAAATCGATTTAGTGGTAAAAGACCTCGATAAATATAATGGAACCATCAGTAATGGTCTCTTGATCATTTAAAATCTTCTAGGAACCCAAAACCCACTTTTTGGGGGTTAAACACACTAAGCGTAGAATAAAAACTCAGAAAACCGCCACCCCGACCTTAAAATCAGTCTTACGGAACTTAATAACCCTATATTTGACGTATCAAACGTCAAAAACGAAAAATTGCAAAATGTTGCTTTACAACATTTGCAACATCAGTTTGCAACATTTTGAATGCCGGTCTTCGACCCTATACTACTGACAAGATGACATAGTGAGGGTCCATCACACTTCCGTAAAACCCTAGGGTTTTTCTGAATGGGGTGAGTTCTCACTTGGGGGTATATAGGGGGCGGTAAAGCTGGACTTTCCTTTCGACTTGCCTTACATACTTCTACTAATTTCTGTTTCCAGTGCATGTGATGCACCTTATCCCCAGTCTGAGGATAGAAGGTGAGTGATGATATATATATATATATATATATATATATATATATATATATATATAGAAAAAAAGAATATATATATATATATATATATATATATATATATATATATATATATATATATATATATATATATATATATATATATATATATGTATATATATATATATATATATATATATATATATGTAATAATATATATATATATGTATATATATATATATATAAGTGAATTAAGGAGACGGTGGACAAAACCCAGCTGGTGAATGAAAGAGCCACCCTGAGCCTTTACCATGACCCAGCTTTGACCACTATTTTTTGGTATGACAGGTATGTTAGCACATGTGGAGATTTTGGCCAACCCTGTTGCTTTCGATGATCCCTGGTTACGCGGTATTCGGTTATGTGGATTCGCGTGAAACCCGACCGTTGTTGCGGTCGCCAGTTTATAGATGACCAGCTGGGATGTTCCATGTAGATCAGTTTTGTTCCCACCCTGATTTTTTTTATTGCCAGCGGAATATTTCGACCGCGGTGTTTTCGGATCACGTCACGCGCGCGGTATACCTGAACCACACGCACACACACACCTTACGCCAATACGTACGTTCACTTCTTGACGCCATACGCACATTCACTGTACCCCACATTTTACCCGTGAACTTACATTTGCCATACACGCGGTACAAACACTACCAACCGCTTCGGTCTTCCATGGGTCGATTTTGGCCACTAATTTTAGCCATCCTAATTTTCAGCAGACCTAATTTTTCGATCAACCTTTGGTCTTCCAGGGTACAATTTTGAGAACCAATTTTCAGTCAACCCTTTTGCTTGTTCTACGGTACAACACGATGCCTCAGCTTTGATGCCTCAACTGATGCCTCAACTTTGATGCCCCAACTTTGATGCCTCCAACTTTAATGCCCCAGCTTTGATACCTCACCTTTGTTGATGGCTCAACTTTGATGGCTCAACTTTGATGGCTCAACTTTTATGGCTCAACTTTGATGGTGTCATCTTTGATGGTACCTATATTGTTGGTTCAGCTTTGATGACTCAGATTTATTGATGGTTCAACTTTGATGGTTCCCAATCACCGTAAGGAGTATCTAGGGATGTTCTATTAGTGTTCTATGAGTATTAGATGAGTGCCAGGTGAGTACCAGGTGAGTGCCAAGTGAGTGCCAATGAGTGCCAATGAGTGCCAATGAGTGCCAATGAGTGCCAATGAGTGACAAGTGAGTGCCAAGTGAGTGCCACATAGTGCCAAGTGAGTGCCACATAGTGCCAACTGAGTGCCACTTTTCAAGCCTTTTCTAGCCTCCCTTGAGCCTAGAATAATAAGGGTGTCTACCCCTAGGTTATAACGTATGAGGAATCGATTGGTGTATATTACAAGTTGCTAGGATGCTTCCTACTATGAGTTAGTCTTTTTCTAACACTTTAGCATGATAGAATATATATCTAAAGAGTTACACATTTGAGACAGTGACCGCAAACGTTTCAGAGTCCACGTCGCAGGTGAGCCCCGCCGCGAAACCGCCGCGTGCGCCCGCAGGCGCAATATTTCCGCGTTCCCGCCCGCCGCGTGCGCCCGCAGGCGCAATATTTCCGCGTAACCACCGCCGCGTGCGTCCGCAGACGCAATATTACCGCGCGAACGAAAAATATGATTTCAATGTAAACTATTCAAAGAATTTCTTTTCAAATATACTATGAGTCATTCATTTTTACTACAATTGTACGAAATTTTATTAAAAACATATACTTTACATACCTTAAAGCAGTAAATCAGTAAATCAATAGAGGTGTTACCTAACACCAAAGGGATTAGTATGCTTTTGTTTTACTGTTTTACTGCTTTAACTCATATGCTTTACTGCTTTAACTCATATATTTATTAACATTACATACCTTAAAGCAGTAAATCAGTAAATCAATAGAGGTGTTACCTAGCACCAAAGGGATTAGTATGCTTTTGTTTTACTGTTTTACTGCTTTAACTCATATACTTTACTGCTTTAACTCATATATTTTATTCATATATAAAATAAAATGATAAATCGACAAGTGTTCTCAGGATAATGTCCATTATTCATGTTCAAAACAACCATGTTATTAAAATATGTCTATTATCTCAGCCTGTCAAGTGTGTGTTGGTGTCAAATCTACTTTTTTCATTTTAAAGCATTTATTACATAATTAGAAACTTTAAAATCATTGACATACAAATTTTTAGCATCAAATATATTTACAAGTTTATTAAAACATACATTATTTAAAAAGCACATAATGAAATAAATACAATAGACTCCACATAAATTAGAATATAAAGGTTGAACAGGGTAAGACATAGTTTTTACATAACTTACATTATTATATTTTAAAAATAAGGTAATATAATGATTATTCAATATAAATTTTAAGTTCAAAGAATCAATTATATGAACAGTATAAACGGAGATCCAATGTCCTGTTGAGGTGATGTGACGAGGCAATGTATTGAATATGAAGCAGGTATCCTTCTCCAACTTTACAGAGTTTATTTCGTTAATAGCGAACACACCTAAAAAGCGATGTTCATTTTTAAACACCGATTTTATTTCCTCTTCATTCATCTTTAATAATTCAAAAGTACGTTGCGTACTCTGTCAATTTCAATGAGTTGAGGATGCTCAAGATAGACCACTACAGTGATGGGTGATTGTAGACTTGATCCAAAAGAGAGACTTAGTCCTAAGGTACCCTTTTTCAAAATGTTTAAATGATAGGCGTTACAAGCTGAAAGGTCTGCAGTAAGATCATACGCATATAAATTATATTCTTTGCGTATTTCTTCAAGATTTAAGCCTGTCCCGCTATCATTACATGATACAGTATTGGCTATTAAGTCATTAAAAGGTAAAGAGGTAGGTCTGTTAACATTTCATAATCACGTCCGTGAGGCAGTCCATTCACATGTAAACTGATACCCCTAAGTCCGACAGGACTTATAGGGTGATTATATATATTATTATATATAAATTATATAATTTATAGGGTGACTTTTTATAATTCCCTGAGTAGGCTTCATGTTCCACAATCCCTATTATTACTTTCTGTGGTAAATTTCCGTTCACAATGTTAGGGATATTGATACTCGATAATCCTTGAGTGAAATTAAATATCTTGGTTTCAACTCTCTTAATAGGGTACTTTGCTGTAGTATTCAAAAGCGAATTTTCAATTTCCAAATGGCGCTGTGGTGATAATTTCACTTTTCTAACATAGAGATAAGCCTCCAGCAGTTTGAAAACAGGTTCTGGACATACAGCTGTAGCAGTAGGCTTACTTTTTATTTTAAGAGCAAATTTAGGATTTGACCGTGATAAAATGATTCTAGTATCTACAGATGGTAGAATGAGTCTTTCTTGAGAGAAGATATCGCCATTTAAACGACCGTAAAATTCATAGGTATTATTTATGACTTTAGCTGCTTTATCTATATGTGCAGCTTCATCTTTGAAACTATAAAAGCCACATGATTGAAGATGAGATTGCTTAGCGTCGTCTGAATAATTTAACAAATGTTCTATATAGCTTCTATAAGGATAATTCCGTTAAGATAGACTTCAACCTGGGTGAAACATGTATACAGGAAATTTGATTCTGTATATACTATATGGTCATCACCCGAAGGAAGATCTGTACCATCAGGTTTTGTCAATTTCGTTTTTACATATAAAAACACATTAGAGGGATCTAGGTATTGATCAGAAGTGCCTGGAATATTGAACTCTAGAGGAACATCTGTATTGGTAATTGAATGTATAGGATTAATACTGATAAAGTTGGATTCGCTAACGCTAATCTGTGTAGGGTTCATGGAGAAGATATCCAATTCACTCCTACAACAATCAGGACTAGAAGGATGAAGGAAATGCATCTTTTATGTGCGAGCTCTGGCCGTATAATGAACATTTTCATGAAAAAACCTTACTTATATACACACAGTCATACATTCCAGTTAGTAATTAAATAGCAAATGCATCAATACATTTTTTCTTTTGAGGTTCTTCACTTAGTCTTTTTTCTTTATGACAATCTTCTTGGTCCCTCGACCTTGACCTGACATTTTGTCTTATTTTACGCTTAACATCATCCAACATCTCATCTGAAACATCGGCAATACGTCTTTTTAATGCTGTACGAGGATTATTTCCTGCAGCAATATCTTGAATAGTATGCAAACCTGTTCTTATAGCTTTTTTACCTATATATTCCCCACCTCTCCTGAGTAGAGGCCTTGCACTTCTCCATAGCTTGGCAAAAAATCCACCAAGTCCATACCCCCTCTGCATTTTTGTTCCTCTGAATACCCTTTCTTCGTCCATTATTACAGGAGTGTCTTTCTTATACTATCTTTACACTGTGAGAGTATGTTAATGAATGAAAATATATCTGACTACACCTCTATATATATTCCATTATCCTGTAATTACCATCTGTTTCTTTCTAATATGAACTTTGCAACAATGCGCCATATGTAAAGGGGAAGGGATTTCCTTCTACATCTTTTATATGCACGCGTACAGAGTCAAAATTTGATCTATTCAGAGGTAGATAATGAACATTAGGAAATGTTATAACTTTACTCTCTTTGGGAAAATATACTACTCTTAATAAAGGAGCTTTAGTATTACCTACATATTGATGATCAATTATATTTGTATATACATAAGCCACCTGGGTGGCTGAGCATCTCGGACGGTGTACATGTATAATGCAGTACTCGATCTGCTTCATCTTTTTGTTCATGCCGGAGTCATGGGGTTATTCTCCACAGATAGTATAACTCTCTTCAACATAGTAGGGATATATGAAGTATATCCAACTCAGCATCACGTTTACGAATATGTTTACGCTGCCATGGTGAACGTCTCAGAAAAAACATATCACGGTCTTGCAGGTTTACACTTACTTTTGAGCTTAAAGATATTATTACTTTATCTTCATAGGTACGCATTTCAGTTTTGTATACCAGATCCTTACACATAATACTCATATCAAAGAGAACGTTTAAATGACTGAAAATAGCAGGCACCGACTTAAAATATGACCGCCGCAAAGTAAATTCTTCAAAGAAGTATTCTTTTGTGCCAATCCTGGACCTAGGCAGATCACGAGTATCTTTCACTTGTAATATAGTTTCAACACATTCTACACTTCTGTACACTGTCATCCAGAATAGATTGTGAGGTAAATTTTCTATGTCCGTATTTAATATCATTTCACATAATCCTACTTCGTATGCCTCTCTTTCAAGTTGTATAGGATTCATTAACACAGTTGTAAAATCCGAGTTTATTATCAGGATGTAAATCCAAAGAGGCTGAAGACGGAAGAGTTAAATAAAAGTGATCTACACTCTCCATGCTTATAATGACAACTGATTAATAATTCTTAATTTCACTTGCTTTTATATAAGTATTAAACTTAGCAGGATACCCCTCCATTTCACAAGTACCTGCTTATTTTTTCCTTTGCCTCTCGTGGCTAATATTTTTCTATTTTATATTCGTGAGTTACAGGGTTGACCTTACCTTTTGTATTTCTTGTTTATAGAACCCTCTTTTATCTTTCACCATCTAAATTCTCCAGGTAATATGCCTTTAAACTATCTGATGGATTGGACGGTGTGTGCACTTTAAAACTTCTGTAGACCATCCAGTTCATATCCTTTTTCTATTCTTTTCTTCTGTTCGAGATACTCTTACAGTCACTTACCTATATTCCTGAATTATATCTTTTTGTTTTCTTTTTCATACAGATGTGTTCTACGGTCTCTAGTTTTTGACATTTCTAAAGGCGTTGTCTTTATAGTTCTATGGTAAGACCTGTTATAAGAATAAGATCGTTCAGTATATCAATATATTTAAAGTATTCATTTTAGTAAAATACCTATGCATGCGCTCTTTAATAGTACGCTGTACTCTTTCAACTATAGCCGCTTTGTTTACGGAAAATGTATTGTAATAGCTTATACCATACTCCCAGAGCAGCTCCTGAAACTCTCGACCCTTGAATTCCATTCCTGAATCGGTCCAGAATGATTTAGGTGTTCTCCTCTCATCCTCTATAATTTCAAATACTGCAGCTGCAACTGTAGCTGATCTTTTATCTTTTAAGGGTTTCAACCACAAGTATCTAGAGTATACGTCAATAGTAAAAAGAATGTATTGAAATCCTTCATTATAAGAACTATATTTAATCATTTCCGATAAATCTAATTGCCAAACACTATCGAGCTGCGGAGATATGGTTTTCCTCGTAGGAAATTTTTTTCTTACAGGTTTATGTAGAGTAAATGCCTCTTCGCCCTCTAAATATGCTTTTAACTCTTTTCTCTCAATATTAGGATACCTTAAAGCAAACCTAGTGAAACCCCCAAAACTATTTGGTTCCCTCAGATTGAAGTAATACTTATCAACTACCTCCTTTGCCTCCATGTTGGATACTGATCCCATGTAAACGCTATATATATATATATATATATATATATATATATATATATATATATATATATATATATATATATATATATATATATTATATATATATATATATTTATATATATATATAATATATATATATATATATATATATATATATATATATATATATATATATATATATATATATATATATATATATATATATATATATATATATATATATATAAAGTTAAAAGGGTTAAAGAAAAAGGTCTAAAATAACATATTTATTTATATACAAGCATTACAACTAAATAAATATATGATAATACATAATTACGATTTAATCCACCTATGTTTATTATAAGGTGCTTTTCTTATTCTTCCTCTGGTAACACGTTTAAATTTATCTGAAGCGTAAGAAGTACCTGAGGGACTTGAGTCAGGTCTTGGCGTAATGGGAATATTATCCAAGTCTGCTAAACGTTGTGTATTTAAGATTAAAGTTCTGGGGAGAGAGAAAGTGTAAAGTCTGAAGTTCTTGTTTGATCTCATTCCAGCCTTTTACAGGACCTTTCTTCCAGTTACGTGAGAGATCAGCTATCAAATCCACAATATTTGAACCTTTAACTATTTCATCATCAATTACGATCTGCCCTGCTTCATTCAAAGATAATTGTTCTTTTAAAATATTATATAAAGCTATTCCTGATTTACGCACTCTAATAGGTAAGCTCTCCTCTGGGATATTTTTAAATTTATCTTCATTTTTCACTTCAAGTTTTACTTCATTAGGTATATCTACATCATCGGGTAGCGGTTTACGTAGTGGTAGATGTAGATGCAAGTCTTTAAGATCTATCAATTTTTGTATGGCATCTTGGTATAAGATGCGTTTCTCATGGATGTTAATGTCTGAATTTAATATCCTGTACACTTCTTTCTCGTAATTGGTTATCTGTTCAACTTTAGGATCATATAAGCTAGGAGGTAGAGGCTGCTGAAAAGATAATGATTCGTTCACAATATAAGGATTCTGGTGGTGCAACTGTTGTTGTTGAAGTGAAAGAGGTTGTAATGTCAATGCATTGTGGGGTAATATCTGCATATATTGGGGTTGTGAATGATGAAACTGTGACTGGGGATTTTGCACAGTGCGTGGTAATAGCTGTTCATATACAGGTTGTGAATGTTGAATCTGAGGAACTGAATTCTGTACAGATGCTGTATTATTATACTTCATTTTCTCATACTCATTATATGGAAGTACAGCAACCTTCTTCATTATGGGGACAACCACTTAGTTATCAGTGGAGCTATAACGGAGAAGAGTAATGAAAGGAATGCCCCTCCGCCTCTCTGAAGTAACTTCTTTTTATTTTTCAGATTTTTTATGTTGAGGGAGAGTTTTTTAATGATGCTTCTATAACGACGTAGCTTTACCTTCTGAGGTCTGTTTAAAGGAACATTTCCTTTTATAAGATTTAAACAGACTTCACATACACACTGTATGAATTTCTCATCCTCGCTAATTAGTTTACGTTTTTCAGATGGTTTCATCTTTTTAAATTTTTTTATAAGAGGTAAATACTTTGCAGTTAGAGCACTCATTATTCAGGTATGTATACAGTTTCTATCTCATAGGGTAGAATGTTGGTGCGGAGTAACACTCTGTACGTGTTTTTTGGATGAAGTTCACACATCAAATAACCGTGGGGGATCGAAGTAACCTCTTTATATACTTTTAAGAACTCTTTCCTTTGAAGGGGAAACATTTGAGTTGCCAATACATTAATTTGACTCATGTCTCTTCTCTGCCCAAACAACAGTAAATACTGAGTGTTTAAAGAAACACTTCGCATATGCTTGCTTTGATGAAAAATATTCTGTGTTATGAAAAACACCGAGATATTTAGATGGTGAGAATAAACTGTGAACGCTTCTGCTATTTCCAAATTCAACTTGTGCATTAAATCATCTAATACAATAATTTTATGGCCATGTATATTATCCAACGATCTAATATCGTATACGCCTTCATGAAATTGAATCACATCTTTATATTCTTTAAATTTTTCCTGATAAACATTATAACACCATATTATTTTTACAGGTGTTTGCTCAAAAATCTCCATTTCCTTTAAAATATTTAATAATAGAAAGGTTTTACCACAGCCTGTCGGTCCAGCTACAAGACATGTAGCCGGACTTCGGAACGTTAAATTTCTCACATCCATACTCGTCAAGTTGAATAATAAATAATGTAAGTTTAATTAAAGCTGTAAAAGAAAAACAGTAAAGTATAGGTTTTAATAAATTTCCGTACAATTTTATTAAAATAAAATGTTTATATAACAGACACTGCGTGTGTTTTTCTTTCATTACAATTTTTAAATAAAAATAAAAATAATAAAATAATAATAATAAATAAAAAGTATTAAAACAAAATAAAAAATATAAAAGAAAACATAATGTTAATAAATATATGAGTTAAAGCAGTAAAACATAATGTTAATAAATATATGAGTTAAAGCAGTAAAACAGTAAAACAAAAGCATACTAATCCCTTTAGTGTTAGGTAACACCTCTATTGATTTCCTGATTTACTTTTAATAAATAGTCTCATTATATATTAAAATATGATTTAAAGCAGTAAAGCATATGAGTTAAAGCTGTAAAACAGTAAAACAAAAGCATACTATTCCCTTTGGTGTTAGGTAACACCTCTATTGATTTACTGATTTACTGCTTTAAGGTATGTAATGTTAATAAATATACGAGTTAAAGCAGTAAAGCATATGAGTTAAAGCAGTAAAACAGTAAAACAAAAGCATACTAATCCCTTTGGTGTTAGGTAACACCTCTATTGATTTACTGGTTTACTGCTTTAAGGTATGTAAAGTATATGTTTTTAATAAAATTTCGTACATTTGTAGTAAAAATGAATGACTCATAGTATATTTGAAAAGAAATTCTTTGAATAGTTTACATTGATATCATATTTTTCGTTCGCGCGGTAATATTGCGTCTGCGGACGCACGCGGCGGTTTCGCGGAAATATTGCGCCTGCGGGCGCACGCGGCAGTTTCGCGGCGGGATGCGCCTGCGGGCGCACGTGACGGTTTCGCGGTCTGATCTCAAACGTTTTGACAAAATCACATATCTTTATTGTGATGTGTCATGTTGTTACTAATGTTGATATAGGTAGGTATTTAAGCCTAATATTTGCTCCAATCGATTCCTCATACGTTTATAACCGGGGTGGGCACCCTTATTAGGGGCTATTCTACAGGCTCAGGAGGCTAGAAAACCGAAAAAGTGGCACTCAGTTGGCACTATGTGGCACTCACTTGGCACTATGTGGCACTCACTTGGCACTCACTTGGCACTCATTGGCACTCATTGGCACTCATTGGCACTCACTTGGCACTCACCTGGTACTCACCTGGCACTCATCTAATACTCATAGAACACTAATAGAACATCACTAGATACTCCTTACGGTGATTGGGAACCATCAAAGTTGAACCATCAATAAATCTGAGTCATCAAAGCTGAACCAACAATATAGGTACCATCAAAGATGACACCATCAAAGTTGAGCCATAAAAGTTGAGCCATCAAAGTTGAGCCATCAACAAAGGTGAGGCATCAAAGCTGGGGCATTAAAGTTGAGGCATCAAAGTTGGGGCATCAAAGTTGAGGCATCAAAGTTGAGGCATCAAAGCTGAGGCATCAATATTGTACCGTAGAATACAAAAGGGTTGACCGCAGAAAATTTGGGTTCTCAAAATTGCACCCTGGAAGACCAAAGGGTTGATCGAAAGATTAGGTCTGCCGAAAAAACTAGGGATGGCCAAAAAATATCGAAATTGACCCATGGATGACCAAAGGGTTGGTAGTTTGTTTGTACGTGTGTATAAGTGTAAATGTAAGTGTCTACGGGTAAATGTAAGTGTCATAGTGAATGTTGTATAAGTGTCATAGTGAATGTATGTATAAGTGTAAGTGTGTGTGTGTGTGTGTGTGTGTGTGTGTGTGTGTGTGTGTGTGTGTGTGTGTGTGTGTGTGTGTGTGTGTGTGTGTGTGTGTGCGCTCACGTGTATAGATGTGACCGAAACGTAAAATGGGGCTAAGCCTAAAGGGAGTGTGTGTGTCAAAATAAGGAGTGTAAAGTATGTGAAAACCAAAGGGGTTGGTCAAGTAGGAGGTGGTTACATACAACAGTTTCCATTCCATTCCATTCCATCCATCCATCCATCCACCCATCCATCCATCCATCCATTAATTTTCATCCCATTGCATTTAAAGTCCACCACTACTCTCTCTCTCTCTCTCTCTCTCTCTCTCCTCTCTCTCTCTATATATATATATACTCTCTCCTCTCCTCATATATATATATATATATATATATATATATATATAACATATGCTCATATGCTAATATGTATTACATATATTTATGTATATATATATATATATATTATATATATATATATATATATATTAATTATTGGGCAAAAAAAATTTCAAAAAATAGTTCCACACTAGGGTGGACGAATAACAGGAGGAAGATTTTTTTTCTCATTTCTTGGACAGGAACCCCTAAGAGGTAGCCTATTGGTGTAAAAATAATATAGTTAAAGTTTCAGCTCGATCGGATAACGTTAAGACGTGTCTTATCAGCCCTAAATTTTAAAAGCAGCTATTTTTATTAAAATAAAGGGGATGTTTTCCGATATAAAATTAGAACGGTTTTTCCTAGAAAAGTGTCCTTCTAAGTTTCTATACAAACTTTGAAAATTTGATGCTGATCATATAAGTAGGAAAAAATACTTCAACATTTCACTTTTTTAAACAAATTTTTGGAAAAAATGAAATATTCATAGTTATTTTTTTTTCAACATATCCGATCAACATCAAATTTTCTGAGCTTGAATAATCGGGCGAGAATCATCTTTTTTACTTAGATATTTTTTTTTTGTATGCTCATAAAAAAAAAAAAAATTAAATTTCCAAAAATTTTTTTTTTTTTTAAAATTTGTTATAGGGACAAATCCAAAACTATTGCATATACAAAGAAATTATTTAAATAAAAAATGTGTATCTCCCCCGACTACATACGATCTAATAACTTCATCCTGATAGCATGAGCAGAAAAATATCGTAATTTTTCATTTTAAAAACCAAGGTTTTGAATTTCGACGTTGCTGATCACAAATTTAAAAAAAAAATTAAAAAACTATTTCGTTTATTTTGAAGGTAATGGACTCATCTATGTATATTTCCATGTTGAAGTCAATTCGATAAAAAATGTAGAAGTTGACGCCAAAAGTGTCAAAAACATAGGTTTGAAAAAACGAAAACACCCGAGAACGACGCTTTAGAGGTCAGAAAAGGTACAGTTTGCTGTTTTACTGATCAAAATTTGCCAAAATTAAGAATCTTTGTGTATTTTTAGGTGGGGACTAAAATAGAGTGCTGCTGGCTCCAATATTAGACCCTACCATTTGAAAATAAAAACATTTTCTACGTATATAGCACTATTCTCTAAAGCTGGTACCCCTAAAAGCTGCTCCTCTTCTCCATTGCTCACAAGAATGGCCAACCTCTCAACATTTTCTTTCTTCAATATATCTGGGAGCAATTTCCCATCCCAATGTAGGACAGCACCTTGTAATTCTAAATTTTCAAACCCTTTTTTTAATAATCTGTACTCTTTTCTCTCGAAATTTCTGTCTTCGGACTCATACGGTAGACCTACTGATTGTTAACTTCTGTGGATCTTGCCCTAATGCTTCAGCAGTAGCCGAAACAATTCTAACAGTGTCTCTATCCGAAATACTACATCTACCTAACAATACTGACAACTTCTCTGTGATAATTTCTTTACTTCGTGTGACTTGTTTATTCATGTGTCCTGAATGTCCTTATGATCCCTCTCTCCTATATTCTGAATTCTATGGATTCCTCTTCTTCTGAAGTACTACTTGTTGCTTAAAAATTCCAGTTCTACATCTTCGTCATCTAAAAACGACGGAAAGAAACGATTAGATACAAAAAAGAAATGCAGGGACTTATGAGCTACAAACATAGTATCTATGTACAAAGGTTCCAAGTTGATAGGTAGGTAGAACAAAATAGATCCAGATAGGTACTAATTACTATATTTAAACTATAATCTAGCCTTATCTACATGTTTCAGCTTTTAATTTTTTCATTCCGATGGTCTCAACTGCTTTTCTCTGTGCTCTTCGCTCTTATGCTCGTAGGAATTTTATATCAACTCCTCCCACGCAGTATGTTACTTTTGTCGTTGAAGGAACATAACCTGTGTGCCTTCTTTATTTGCATTCTTCAGTGCGTCTTATTGTGCAATATCAAACAGGTCATCAAAGCTTGAGTTAAAAGCTTTCACTTTCCTACTTTGAGATTAACTTACGCTTCTGGTTATATTTTTTTTTTTTTTTTTTTTTTTTTTTTTAGTTTTCTCCATTCCTCGTAAAGTTTTTCAAGCTTCGCAATTAAATCTTACAAATGTTTGGTACGTATCTTAGCTTTTTCCCAAAACAAGTACAACCTCCTGAAATTTGAGCATTGCAGCATCTCCTATTTCGAGCTTAAAAGGACAGGGTCCAATATTTGGCTCGTGCTAAACCCAATTTTAACCACCCTAAAAATGGACAAAAAATTCGGAATTATCAGCCGATGTTGACCATATAAACACCAAACTGTAGCTTCTTTTGCCCTCTAAAAGGTTGTTTTCTGGGGGTTTCTGTGTCTGTAGTCATTTCTTCAGAATTAATAAATTTTTCAAAACCCATGTTTTTGACATTTGTCGTATCAACTTCCAGAATTTTTTTTCGAAATGACTTCAAACCTATAATAGTCTATAAGTATTTTTTCGTTTTTTTTTTTTAGCTTTGTGCCCAGCGTTGTCCAATTTCCAAACCCACTTTTTTTGGAACTTGAAATGAAAAATTGCGATAATTTTTTTCCTGTTCATGCGAGATGAATGAAATTTTCACGTGTAAAATCGGGAGAGATGCACATTTTTTACTTAGATAACTTCTTTGTATATTCAATAGTTTTGGATTTGCTCTTGGAACAAATTTAAAAAAAAAATTTTTTTGAGCATACAAAAAAATTATTTAAGTAAAATACATGCATCTTGCCCGACTATAAAAGCCCTAAAAATTTGATGTTGATTGGACAAGTTTAAAAAAATTATCCCAATATTTCAGTTTTTCAAACATTTGAATTTTTGGAAAAGTGAAAAATTGCTATATTTCTTTTTCTACTCATCCGATCAACATCTAATTTTCAGAACTTGCATAGTCAAGCAAGATGCATCTTTTTTGCTTAAATAATTTTTTTTTGTATACCAAAAAAAAAATGTTTTAAAAATTTCCAAAAAAATTTTTTTTTTAATTTTTTCTGTTAAATACATCCTGTTAAAGCAAAAGTATTGCTCAGTTGCTAAGAATTTCATCCCTGGTACTGCTATTTCCGTTGTAATTCTATTAATTAAAATTTTTTTTGTTTAATTAAGTGCTTCAAAATTTGAGCGTGGCAATGATTTTCAAAAAACTGCGCACACACATTAGCTTAATTTTATCTTTCTCATTTATTTTCAAGGAAAGGATGGTAATTGTTACCCAGAGGATTGTTACCCCGATTTTTATGAAAATCACAGGATATACTCTAAAAAAAAATAATAATGAAGAATAGTGAAAACGAAAATTGGCAGTTTCTTTAGGAAAAAGAGTTATAACCTCTCAAAGTTTAAAAGTTTCCCATAGAATTTCTTATAAAAAAAAATTAGTGGGCCTCGTGCTCGTTTTAGATCCATCCTAGTTCAAGTTATGATAAGATTTGTTAATTCTACATAGATTTTCTCTTGGTATACCTAACAAAATTTATCATAACCTGACTTAGAGGATCTGAAATGAGACCTAACCTGGATCGATCAATATTGAAAGGGCTATGGGAGTTTTAACAACTTTGAGAGGCTGTAACTTTTTTCCTAAAGAGAGCGACGATTTTCGCTTTCACTATTCTTCCTTATTATTTTTTTTAGAGTATATCCTGTGATTTTCATAAAAATCAGGGGTGACAACCCTCTGGGTAACAATTACCGAAAGGATTTTTTTCCTATATTGTTAAAAATTGAAATCTTGTTAGCTGCTTTTAGAGTAGAGTTTATAATTTGGAAAGGTATTTCTTTCACCGCATAATTATTTTCTTGACTACGTGTTTTCAATTCTTCTTCTTGAATGTTCCTTTAAGTTCATGCTAGTGTTGGCCGAAGCAACAGTGCGTTGCGGTTCTAAGGGGTGATTATTAATGTCGTCATCTGTCAACATAATTTCAAACACCTCACGGGAGTTTCCATTCTGCTCTCAATTTAAAGGTCCATGTTCTTCAGCAATAAATTCGTACTAATTATTAAAAAATAATTTTGTTGGCAAATATAAATTTTCAATCCAATATAGCACCATAGTAATTCGAGTTTTTTTGTTTTGTTTTTATTTCAAATGTTGAAATCTCTCTCTCTCTCTCTCTCTCTCCTCTCTCTCTCTCTCTCTCTCTCTCTCTCTCTCTCTCTATATATATATATATATATATATATATATATATATATATATACTATATATATATATATATCTATCTATATATCTATCTATCTATCTATCTATCTATCTATCTATCTATCTATCTATCTATCTATATTAGATTTACAGAGCTATGTTTCTTCGCTCTTTTATATGTATTTAGTTGCAGTAGCTTTCTTAATATAATCATTTCTCCGTCCATCCATTCCTCTCTCCTCTCTCTCCTCTCTCTCTGGCGTGTGTGTCTATGTCTGTATGTGTATGTGTTTGCATGTAATTGTGTTTATATGTGTATATGTGTGTGTATGTGTGTGTGTGTAATATATATATCTATCTTTAATAATAATGTGTGCCTCTCTCTCTCTCTCTCTCTCTCTCTCTCTCTCTTTCCTATATACTCTCTCTCTCTCTCTCTATATACTCCTCTCTCCTCTATATAATAAAATAATTGATAGAAACAAGTCCTGCTGCTCATTCAAAATTCATATATGGTGTACCATTTATTACAAACTTTTATCGTATCCTTTATTAAAAGTATGAGTTACAATAAGCTCATTCATCCCTAAGAGGCTCTTTAATATATATATATATATATATATATATATATATATATATATATATATATATATATATATATATATATATATATATATAGAAAGATATAGATATTTATATATATATGAAAATGAAATAGTGGTTTATTATATGAGGAACAATTAATTAATTATAAAAAAAGCGTCTCATGTTGCGAAAAAGTCGAATGCTTACGTTCCTTCCATTCACGAAGAATTGTTCCCTTGTTAAATAATAGGAATGAAAAATGGTTTTGCGACATTCGATTCTCAGTCCGCCTTTTGTTAAATAGGAAAGCGTCTCTCTTAGCATTCATGAATAATAAAATTGCCACAGCCAGACCTTAAGTCAACGTTTCTTAGATGAACAAACTTTCTTATATTCTGTGGTGTTGATTTCAACGCAGGGAAGGTTTAGAAACAAGTGCAGATAGGTTATAGAGTCCTTAATTTGTTATGAGTATAGCATTCTAATATATATATATATATATATATATATATATATATATATATATATATATATATATATATATATATATATATATATATATATATATATTTATATATACTCTTTCATATATATATATATATATATATATATATATATATATATATAAATTATACTATATATACTATATATATATATATATATATATACTATATATATATATATATATATACCTATATATATATACTATATATATATATATATATATATATATATATATATATATATATTATTATATTATTATATTATATTATATTATTATATTATTATTATTATATTATTATTATTATTATATTATTATTATTATTATTATTATTATTATTATTATTATTATTATTATTATTATTTATTATTATTTATTATTTTTATTATTATTATTATTATTATTATTATTATTATTATTATTATTATTATTATTATTATTATTATTATTATTTATTATTATTTTTATTATTATTATTATGATTATTATTATAATAATAATAAAAATAAAAATAATAATAATAATAATAATAATAATAATAATAATAATAATAATAATAATAATAATAATAATAATAATAATAATAATAATAATAATAATAATAATAATAATAATAATAATAATTCTGCCAAAAATTGTCAACACTAACATGACTTCTTCCTTTTCCCCCTTTTGTTGCTTCTTCAAACTACTCTTCATTTGTCTTAACTTCTGCACAAGATGAACTCTTCGTTCAAAATTTCCTTTTAAATTCTCAAATTCACTTTAGATAATTTTAGATTTTTTCCTCATTTTCCATGTCTACCCAATTTATATGAGCCTAACATCCTGGTTTCTTTTAAACATGTGATCTTTAATCTCAAAGCTTAATGATAAGAACCTATATAGAGACAAAAAAAATCATCATCCTCATACCATGCATGCTTCTTAACTTCATTCTCACCCTCATCTCCCAACAATTCTACTATAAAATTCTTGCACACGAACAAATAGCCCTGCTGAACTTAGCATAACGACCCGAAAATGCAATCGTCAATGCCCTCCCTTTTCCGGAATTCTGCTTGAAAAAACAGAAGCTGATTCGACAATCAAGTTTGCCTGACTAATTTCCGCTTGGGCATCACCCCTTCCTCTTTGAATACAAACACACATGTCTAACTGATTCAAAAAACCTATTAACCTATATATATATATATAATATATATTATATATTATATATATATATCATATATATATAAAAATATATATATATATATATATATATATATATATATATATATATATATATATATATATATATATATATATATATATATATATATATATATATATATACAGAGGTGGGCATCGTTACTCAAAAAAATAGTTCCGTTATCGTTACTCCGTTACTCGGAAAAAGTAATTCCGTTATCGTTATTCCGTTTCTTTGAAAGGAAAAGTAACGAAGTTCCGTTACTCCGTTACTCCGTTACTTTAAGCTTTTGACTATGACATTAATTACGGTATCTTAGGTAATTTATTGGTTTGTGTATACTAAATTTTCAACATTATCATTATTATTAAAAAACATACCCTCATGTAAGACCCTAGCGCACTCAAGACTTAGTCCCTTTACATCCACCAACGATTTAATTGCACCAGCCACCTTCCTGCCATTCACAACTTTCCTAATACACTCTGCATCATCCGTTACTTTTTCCTCCAACATCTTCCATTCTCCATCATTCTAACACCATCCCCTGCAGCCCCCACCTCTAATTCTTTCATAACTCCATCCATATACAAATTGAATAACCAAGAAGACATAGCACATCCTTGCATCACTCGGCTATTAATATTAAAACAATCACTTTCAACTCCCCATTTTTCTTAAGCACACGCTTCACTATCGTCATACATAATTTTAATTCCATTCAGAAGCTTACCACCAACACTATATATCAATAGCACCTGCCATGGAGCTTCGCTATTAATAATATCATACGCCTGTTTGCAAATCCAAAAAACCTAAATAAAATTTATTCTTCTTCTCCCTCATTTTCTCAATCATTTATTTCAATGTAAAGATTTAATCCACACATCCTCTACCACTTCTAAACGAACCTTGTTCTTCACAATCAGTCTTTCAGTCATTCGATGTATTCTTTCGACAAAATGACCAATATATATCTTCCCTACTACACTTAATAACTTATTCCCCTATAATTCCTACAGTTCCCTTAATCTCCCTTACCCTTATATAAGGGTACTATTACTGCTCTCCTCCAATCCCTCGGAACTATACCCACCATAAGCGCTTTGTTACACACCTTCCAAATCCAATCAATCAACATTTCGCCTCCGTTCTTGATCATTTCACCAGTAATTTCATCTATACTGCAAGATTTTACCATTCTTACAAACTTTCTGCTCTACCCGCATTACCCCTCCTCTTACTAATGACCTCATCCCAAAATATCAACTCCTTCTTGCACCATCAAACCGACACACATTCACTATCACCTTTTCATTACTGCCAATGTTAGGCAGATTTTCGAAGTGTTCCCACCCACTCTCTCACATCCATTCATCAGTTACGAAAGCACCATCCCTATACATTATTCTATGCAGATTCCTTTTTCCTTATATTATATATATATATTATATCTAATATATATTATATATCTATTAATATATATATATATATAATAATATATTATATATATATATATATATATAATACTATATATATTATATATATATTATATATACTTTACAGTGTAAACGCACCACTCCACTGGGCGAGCCTCTTTTCAATGAGGGGGCAGAAAATAAACAAGGAAAACCCACCCAATCCCCAGCCTAAGGCAAATCTCTCAGGTGGAGCCAGACGTGGGCTTAAAGAGAGGAAGATTAATACAGTTGGTAAAACAGAAGAAGGCAGGCAGTTTCCACAGAACACGAAGTAGCTAGAAAGAAGAGGCACCACAACGAACAAGTCTGGGTTCTCAATACTCACAGCAAAATTCAGACGAGAGAGCATGGCACCCCTTGTATTGCGAGGGCAACGCAATGGAGGTGGAATACGAGCGGCCAACTCCCGCTTGAAGCATCTCCGCTGTAGTAAACTATAGAAAAGAGATAAGTGCGCCATAACGTCACGTCGCAGGATAGAGGGTCAAAGAGAGTTTTTGAAGTAGGGGACAGTTCATTAATCTCTTAGCTTTAGACTCAACCCTATCCAATAGAAGGGTGGAGGCCGGAGCCCCCCAAATGTGAGAACAGTGCACCACACAAGGGGATAAGACCCCTATTATAATTGGAGCAGCTGTTCGGAAGAAAAAAATCCCGCAACCTGAACAGAACTCCCAGTTCTTTGGCCACCTTACGAACCATTGAAAATATGAGGTTCAAGACAATTTTATTGTTTTATGTAAGACCGAATGTTTATGGTTATTCCACAGGTAGAGACCAGACGTTAGAGCCCGTCGAAGGAATAGGAAGGTTAGAGGGGAACGTTTTTGAGAGGGAGATGTAGAGAAGTTGAGTTTTTAAAGAGTTGAATTTTACAAGGTTGCGGTGACCCCACCGGGAAATCCCATCCAGATCGACAAGGATAGAATCGGAAAGCTAAAGACGAGAGGCAACTCTAGAAGCAAAAGAGGGAGCAGATTTGAAGTGAGTAGAAGAGTGGAGGGTTGAGTCATCGGCATAAGAGTAAACAGAGTTGGAAGTACAGCTGAGGAGATCGTTGATGAAAAGTAGGAATAAAGTTGGAGATAGAACAGAACCTTGTGGAACACCACAATTAACAGGAAAGGAGGAAGAGGTCGCTCCATCAACGAGTGCTGATATAGAGCGATCGGAGAGAAAAATAGACAAGAGTAAGCAAAGAGAAGGAGGAAACCCAAAGGAAGGGAGCTTAGAGAGCAGTGACGCGTGCCAAACCCGGTCAAAAAGCTTTGGATATGTCAAGCGCCACCACGCAAGACTCCCCATGGTCCCTAAGGGCAGAAGACCATAAATCAGTTAGATAGGAAAGTATATCACCAGTTGACCTTGAGCGACGAAAGCCATACTGATGATCTGAAAGAAGGGAATGAGACTCCAGAAGATCAGGAAATGAGAGTTAAGAAGAGTTTCAGAAAGATTTTAGAAAAGAACACAAGTTGAGAGCTATAGGGCTATAGGTTTGAAGGATCAGAGCGCTATCCTTTTTTTTGTATCCGGTTGGACCATGTGCGCGCTTCCAGCACTGAGAAAAAGTATTAGTATTAAGACATAGAGAGTAGAGTTGAACGAGGGAACAGGCACCAGCTCAGGAAGCACACTCCCTCAAAACACGGGGAGGAATGCCATCCGGGCCACTAGCCTTCCTGACGTTCATAGATCTCAGGATCCCATGCACACGATCATGTGTAATCACAGGTAAAGACATGGGAAACCTGAGAGGAGAAGGAGTAGGAGGAGGGATGCCAGAATCGTCCAGGGTAGAATTAGATGAAAAAAGGAGGCCGAAGAGATTGGCCTTTTCAGAAGGAGAGTTAGCAACAGAACCGTCAGAGCGAATAAGGGGAGGAAGGCAGATTTACAAAAGTTGTTAAGAGATGTTTTTGGCAAGGGGCCAGAAATTTTTATCAGTAGGAGAACCAAGCAGGTTGTCGCACTTTTTTTTAGTGAAAGTGCGCTTAGCCTGTCAAATAGTATCCCTGCAACGATTCCGAGCAGAATGATATATTAGTTAACAGTAAATAGGAGAACGAAGAGTTTTTCCATGCCCGAAACGCAATGTCTCTCTCCTGAAATGGCCAGAGAACAAGCACAATCGAACCATGGATTTTGGGGAGAAAAGATTTAGTTGAGATGGAATGAACTGCTCACCTCGGTGATTCGGCCCCACCTTTTCAAGCGGTGACGAGGCATCCCCGGAGTCAAGCAGGATTCATTCCAAGAGTAATTAGCCAAAAACAA
>JABUQX010082651.1:0-15000 GCA_015478945.1 Trachelipus rathkii | reverse complement strand
TATATATATATATATATATATATATTATATATATATATATATTATATATTTATATATATATATATATATATATATATATATATATATATATATATATATATATAAAGCATAAGGGGAATCTGAATAGAATAATGAATAGGGATGGTGCTTTCGTAACTGATGAAATGAATGTGACTAGAATGTGGAGGTAACACTTCGAAAATCTGCATAACATGGAAGTAATGAAGAGGTGATAGTGAATGTGTGTGGATTTAATGGTGCAAGAAGGAATAGGCATTTTAGGGATGAGGTCATTAGTAAGGAGGTGGTAATGGATAGAGCGAGAAAGTTGAGGAATGTTAAATCTACAGGTATAGTTGAAATTACTGGTGAAATGATTAAGAACGGAGCCGAGATGATGATTGATTGGATTTGGAAGTTGTGTAACAAATGGTTTATGGAGGGTATAGTTCCGAAGGATTGGAGAAGAGCAATAATAGTACCCTTATATAAGAGTAAGGGAGATAAGGGTAACTGCAGGAATTATAGAGGAATTAGTTTGTTATTAAGTGTAGTAGGGAAGATATATTCTGGTGGTTTGGTCGAAAGAATGCGTCGAGTGACTGAAGTAATGATTGTAAAGAACAAGGTACGTTTAGAAGTGATAGAGGATATGTGAATCATATCTTTAAATTGGAACAAATGATTGAGAAAATATAGGAGAGGAAGAATAAATTGTATTTAGATTTTTTGAATTTGCAAACGGGCGTATAATGTGATTAATAGGGAAGCTCTATTACAGGTGTTATTGATATATGGTGTTGATGGTAAGCTACTGAATGGAATCAAAAGTATGTGTGACGACAGTGAAGCGTGTGTAAGAATAAACGGAGTTGGAAGTGATTGTTTTAATATTTATAGCGGAGTGAGAAAGGGATGAGCTATGTCTTTTTGGTTATTCAATTTGTATATGGATGGGATTATGAAAAAATTAGAGGTGGGGTGGCAGAGGATGGTGCTAGGATGATGAAGAATGGAAGGGAGTGGAAGGTGCCCTACCTATTATATGCGGATGATTTGGTTTTGTGTGGTTAATCTGAGAGAGTTTGAGAGGTTTGGTGGAGAGATTTGGCAGGGCGTGTAAAAGGAGATGTTTGAAGGTAAACGTACATAAGAGTAAGGTTACGGTTTTGAGTGAGGACAGTCCTCGGTGTGAAGTTATGCTAGATGGTGAGTATCTGGACCAAGTTTCTGAGTTTAAATATTTAGTATATATGTTGGATGAAAAGGGAACGGAAGATGCAGAGTGTAGTAAAAAAGTTGTGAATGGCAGGAAGGTGGCTGGTGCAATTAAATCGTTGGTGGGTGTAAAGGGGCTAAGTCTTGAGTGCGCTAGGGTCTTACATGAGGGTTTTTTAACAATAATGATAATGTTGAAAATTTAATATGCACAAACCAATAAATTACCTAAGATACCGTAATTAATGTCATAGTCAAAAGCTAAAAGTAACGGAGTAAAGACATTTCGTTACTTTTCCTTTCAAAGAAACGGAATAGCGATAACGGCGGAACTACTTTTTCCGAGTAACGGAGTAACGATAACGAAACTACGTTTTTGAGTAACGATGTCAACCTCTGTATATGAATATATATATATATATATATATATATATATATATATATATATATATATATATATATATATATATATATATATATATATATATATATATATATATATATATATATATATATATATATTTTTCTATTAGATATATATATATATATATATTATATATAATATATATATTATATATTTTATATTACTTTCTTACGTCTTACGTCTTCCTTCAGGGAAGTCTACGGCCTGTCAGTTGAGACAACATCGATTTCCAAGCAGTCCTTTCCAGAAGTACACCATCCTCCATCAGCTGGCGCATCGCGGGCAGTTCATGTCTTCTCAGGGCTCTTTTCACGCAATCTTTCCATCTTCATCTCGGTCTTCCTCTCAGCCTTACTCCCTCCACTCTCTACCACCACCTTCTATTAGCGACTCGTTCTCCCGGCAACTTTACTATATGCCCCCACCATCTCAGTCTCGCCGAATCTATCCTGTTCAGCACAGCACAACACCAAAACTGCTCTCTCATATCCTTCGTTTCTCAACTCTATCTCTCTCGTCTTTCCATTATCGTCCCTCAACACCTTCATTTCAGCAGCTTCTATCTTTTTTTCCTCTCTTGTTGTAATGCTCCATGTTTCTGCTCCATATGTCAATGTGGGTACCAATATGCTATCAAATTTTATCTTTTTCACTTTTATATCCATCGCCGATCTTTCATAATTGGATATAACGCTCTCATTGTTCTTTCGTATTTTTCCATTCTTTCCTCCACTTCCCGTGCTTGTGAATACGCCACCAAGGTAGACAAACTGATCCACATTTCTCAATTTTTCATCATCAATGACGATCTTCACTTCTCCTTCTTCCTCTTTATCTACTCTCATTTTCACTGTCTTTTCTGTATTCATCTCAAAACCAATGTATTTCAAATTTCTGGCAAAACTTTCCATAAGTCCTCTTAATACTCCTTCCTCCCACATCCAATATGTCAAATCGTCCACGTACACCATTATATCACCATCCAGATTTGGAAAATCCCCTTTAACCTTTCTGATTACTACATCTAGGTAAGCTATAAAGAGTAACGGAGACAGGACACTGTCTTGTCTGACTCCAGTCCCCACCGCAAATCATTTCTCATTTTTACATCCAGATCTCAATTTACACTCACAAACGATATACAAGCTATTTTATTGCTCACCTCAGTCTTGCCTCCACTCCATACACTTCCCCCAGCATCCTGCAAAGTCTGGCTCTGGTTACCGAGTCAAATGCCTTTCTTAAGGCCAAGAAGGCTAAAAATGCTGTTTTATTAAATTCCTAGCTCTTCTCCAACACTATTCTTAAAGTAAACAACATATCCGAAGTACTCCTGCCCTTCCTGTACCCATTTGTTCCTCTCCCAACTGTATCTCTATGACTTCTCTTAATCTTCTTTCTAAAATCCTTTCGTACACTTTCGCTATGTGACCTTCTATAGTTTCCATAATCTCCAGTATCACCTTTTCCATTATAAATGGGCAAAACAACTATTCTTGCCCATCTACCGGGAACTACACCCTCCAAAGCCTCCATCCAACATTTATTAAAAAGTTCCACTATTTTCTTCTTCAATTCTCCTCCTCCTTCCCTTATCAACTCTATCGCAATTCCGATGCGTTCGCCTGGCCGCTTTTCCTTTCTCATTTTGACAAAAGCCTCCTCATACCCATCGTTATCGGATTCACCCACTCCATCTTCTCTCTCAACATATTGCTTCCCTCTTCAACATTCCTCCCTTCTTCTACATTTAGGAGTTCTCCAAAATATTCAGTCCACCTCTCATTTGCCTCTTCCTGTGTTGAAAGTATCTCTCCTTCTTTATTTTTGGTACTATAAAGCTTCTTTTTTTATTTGTATATGTTTTTGGCAGCTTTGAAAATCTTTTCGTGTTCCTCCCTCTGCATCCTCTCCCAATGTTCTGCACGCCTTTCCTCACCAGCTTTTTGCCTCCTCTCACTATCCCTGCTTGTGTTCTGCGTATCACATATTCAGGTCTTCTACTGTTTGTTTTTCTCCCCTCAACCACCTTCCATGTTTGTTTTTTCACCCACGCTCCGCCTTCACACTTTATTCCATCACATAGGTGTAGATCAGAACATAATATATAAATATTATATATATATTATAGATATAACATATAAATATATATATATATCATATAATATATAATATATATATTATATACTATATATATGATTATATATATAGTATAATATATATTAGTGAGCAAGCATCCGCATCCGCGTAGCATCCGCACATTATTAAAAGATCCGCATCTGAATCAGCGCTTTGCCCTGCGGATTGTGCTTTATTATTATGCTTCGAGTTTTGGATAATAGAATTTTATAATAAAAATACTTAAGATGAATGAATCTGAACGCAAACTTTAAGGCTACGTACACATGATGGCGTTCCAACGCGCGCTAAGCAACGCGCATTACAACGCCGCTGCTGATCTATCACGGCATTACTACATGATACTACAAGACGGCGTACACATGCAGGCGCTGCTCTCTGTTCTTCAACGCGGGCAGCAGCCGGCGCGTATCATAGAAGTGTCCCGTGAAGCTCTGCGCTTAGGTTAGCAGGGAGATGTTTCGAGTCTTCTTTTATTTGGAATTGTCTGGTACCTGTTGTCAGTACAACATGTAATTTGGAGTAATAGAATAAACTTACTTTAGTAGATTACGAGTTTTTCTTCTTGCGAAATCCTTTCCCTCACATAGTTCTGACTAGGAGCTAGGTCAGCCATAAGTATTTTCAGTAACTCGTCAAAGGATGCAATCGACATCCTAAAGTAATTAAAAAACTTGACCTTATGTTTTCCTAGATTTTGGTGATACAGAGTTACAAAACAACCGTGAGTCAATCTGTCATGTAAAAATCGAGTACCGGTGGGAGTAAATGTCTTTGCCTCGTCTCGGTTTTCTATACTAGGCGGTACAACATCAGAAGACTAGTTGCTGCCTCTCACACTTCCTCTTCCAATGTGCAGTTACCCGCTGGTTTTCTCGTATCGCGGCGTTGTTACGCGCGTTACAAACGTGGCCATCATGTTGTACGTTAGCCTAAAGTGGAGAGGAGATGAGGTGGGGACGTTCAACTCACGTGTGGGGTTAATGAAAACTGCGATGGATGCGTGGCAGCGAGCGGCATTTTGAAGTTCATAATGGAATTTGGAGGGAGTGCAACAGGTCACATGAGATTAGGGTATCCAAAAGAAAAAATCGGCGCCTCTTGCAGGCTGTCTGTCTCTCGAATGTAATAACAGGTAATCTCAGACGGCTAAGGCAGGCGATTGACCATTCCTTCATATGAAAATGATGACTGTTTAACCCAGATATGAAAAGAGTATATTAGAATTAGGAGAAGAACGAGCTTTGGTTTGGTGGGAAATTATAGACCTTCATACTATTTGCAACTTACTTAGATCGCAGTTAAGAGGCAAAGTTTTTTGGGTAACACATCATCCCTGGAGAACGAAGAGTAAATCGTCACTTTGTTGAGTTGAAAAAAATTTTAATCCGAACAGTCTATTAATTGCGCCACCCATTAAAAGGAAAGAAGCGAAAACGAAATATACAGAATCAACACATCAGAAGTAAACAATAACAGAGTTCAGCTGGAAGAATTTTATTAGCCCAGTAGTGATTGAAGAAACCACGCATTAACCAAAAGATGGTAGTGCAAATTATGAAAACTATCATCAAGAAAGCCGACTTAGAACAAATGAAGACCTATCAATTGGGTGGGAAAGTTATGGCAAGAAGATGTGTTACCCCGGTTGAGAGTACCTTGCAAGAAATACTTAGCGCTGTCCTCCAAACTAGTGTTCTGAGTGAGAGAGTATTTTAGCAATGCGGGGGTAATTATATGTATTAACAAGGAGAAGCCAGGATATTCGGCAAAAAAGGCATAGAGAAAAATGATGTTTCTCAGCACAAGCGCTTCCTATTCTGAATTTCAGAATAAGTGTTAAAATGAAGTATATAATCCATTGTAAAATACTTTACTTCGTAAAGTCGGAGGTTGGGGAATGCGGTTTGGTGGGGCGCTAATTTGAGGTTTGTTGTCCCCGTCCCGCAACCTGTGGGGGGAGTAAATCAATTATTATTATAGTAGATTGTGACTAAAACTCGGAAAATATTTTTGCATATATAAATTATATATATAGTAATATATATATACTTATAATATATACTATATAATATATATATAAATATATAAATATAATTATATATATATATATAATATTATAATTAATATATTATATATATATATATATATATATATTATATAGTATATAGTATACGTAACATTCGCATTCCTGCGGATGCGGAAAAAAATTGAAGTGCTGATGGATCACTGAATACTATATACTATTATTATAAATATAGTATGTATAGGATATATAATATATATATATATATGATGATATATATTAATATATAGTATAGTAGTAAATATACTATATATATAATATATATAATATATATAATAATATATAAATATGTATAATATATCTTATATATACTAAGTATAGTAGTATTATATATGCTGATTGATTATATTCTATGATATATTATATATATATAATATATTATTATGAATAATTATTATATATATAGTATATATATATATTGGTATAGGTGATAGTAATTATAATAATAATTATATAAATATTATATATATACCTCCAAAATTATATAGTATATATATATATATAATAAATATAATAATATAAAATATAATAGTAACTAATAAGTTACTTAGGAGTAGTATAGTATATTACTATATATATATTATAGTTATATAATATATATTATATATATATATATATATATATTATAGTATATATATTAAATTATTTATATGAATATATATATAGTTCTAGTGTATTGTATATACGGTATATATAGCTATATATATTAATGATATATATATATTATATATATGAAATAATATATATATCAATATAATATATATAAAAGATATATATTAAATATATATATATTATATATATAAATATATTATATATGTAAATTTATATATATATATATATATAATATATTATATATTATATATAATATAATATGATATATATATATAACAATATATATATATATGATATTATATATATATATATATATATATATATATATATATATATATAGAATATTATATATAATATGCATATATATATATATATATATATATAATTTAGTTATAGTATATGTATATATTCTTTCAGATAATATAGCTTTTCTAAAATTTTCAGATTATGATTTTATTCTTGAAGACGAATTCTATTATGTTTTTTTTTTCCTATGAGCAACAAAAATTAAGGCATAGGCATTGTCGTTAAACCACATAAGTAAAACAATAACATAGCCGCTTTTGATAGTCATTATCGTATATACAGACCAGAACAAAACAAACGCATTAAAAAGAATTTGTTTGAATTTTACAAGTTCAAGTTCACCATGGGAAGAAGAGCATGGAATACTATGGAAGGGATTTCAGTTGTAGTATCAGTATGGAGTAAGCTATATTTATATATTTATAATAATATTATATATATATATATAATATATATAATATATAATATATAATATATATTATATTATATTATAATATATTAATATATGTTGTGAGTGTGTGTGTGTGTGTGTGTGTTGATGTGTGTGTGTAGTGTGTGTGTGTGTGTGTAGTTTGAGTTGTTGTATAATATGGAGAAGAATGCTGCAGAGCGGCTTCATGTCGAGCAGCATCCGTCCACCTGGAAGAGAGGCAGCTCAAAATCTCTCGACCACCCGTCCCTCAGTCCCACAAGAATTGCAGGGTCCGTGTGCAGGCATTTCCCCGCCGCCGCCTCATCCGGAGGATTCAACCCGGAGAAATCCTCCGAGATCCATTACAGGGACTCTAACCACTCAACAACTCTTCATTTCCTTTTCTTACTCTGGGCATTCTTCCCGTGGTATTATGGCCTCAGGCCTTCCTCTAAAAGTCAGAATATAGAAACAAATCTTGAAACCTGGGAGTTTATCTGGACCAATATGCGCAATAAATAGTAAGATAGAAAGCCATACGCTGCATAGATGGGAGCAGGTGGAACCATAAACGCTGCCTCACCTGTTTAACGCCACGCTCCCCCAATTGGATTGGAGGTTACCAAGCTGCACTCCACCCATAATAACCCCCACAACACTCACAACACAGCACAAACCCACAGCATAAGCATACAGTATTATAATTCAACACAAACGAACTCCACAACAAAAATAAAACAAAGAAATAGAAGCCTTCTTAAAACAACACAATATACACAAAGCCCTGATACAAGAAACCCTCTATTTAGTGACATTAAATGACAACACCACCAAAATACAATCATTCGCAACAATGTTAAATAAAAATCCACACAACCTAGTTAACTTATACATTCCCCATCACACCTCATCACACTGCCCTAGAAACTATAAACCAAACCTCACTGACACCATCCACCTCCCAAATCTCATAATGAGAGGTGACTGCAATGCTCACCACTCTACATGGCACAACGCCAAAGAAGCAGACCATAGAAGAACACAAATCATATCTAACCTTGAGAATTTAAACATTCTAAACAACACAAACAAGCCACACCAGTAATTCCACCCCCAATATCAACCAAACTTGCACATCACCAAACATAACACTATGCTCACCAAACCTACATACCAAACTCCACTGGTCAATACAAACTGACTTAAACTCCGACCATCTCCCCATCATCATAAAATATCAAAACGTCAGTAAAACAAACCAAACACTTTACAAACATATACATACTACCAGGGCTGCGGAGTCGTAAAATAAATTTTTTCGACTCCGCGACTCCGAGTCCGACTCCTCTAATATTCAAGTGTGGATTTACACTCGACTCCGAGCTCCGACTCCGGGTCCACTTAATCAATAATTTTCGACTCCGTCTCCGACTCCTCCGACTCCGATTCGGACTCCGACTCCGACTCCGACTCCGACTCCAGCAGTCAAATTTAAAATTTCGACTGTGACTCAGATTAGTGCTTACAGAGTTACAGTAAAACATTTTTTTGTTTCAACACAAATGTTGATCATAAAATGTTTTGAAAGTAAAAAAATATACCACTTGTTCCAATGAATCTAGTCTTCAATATACGGTAAAGTACCTTAAAGACAAAGATGCAGGCGCACGCATGACAAACAAATATATTTCAGTTTCCGAAAAACAAATGCTATAACGTAATTATAATGCAAATTATTTTTATTTTTATTAATAAAACATTTAATTAAAAGAATTAACAGTTTTAATACTTCAGTCGAATAATAATATAATAATATAAAATATAATATAATAATAATAATAATATAATAATAATATATAATAATTAATAATAATAATTAAATAATAATAAGTATAATATAAGAATATAATCAATATATAATAATATAATGCAGTAAATAATAACAATAGCATTAACAGAATCGCTTATGACAGTAAAAATCAAAAGAGGATTTCTTGACAAAAATTAAAAGACTGGATTTTATAATGAGGAGATATATATATTATATATATATATATATATATATATATAATATAATATATATATATATATGTATATATATAGTTATATAATAAGTTATATATATATAAAGATATATATTATAATATAAATATATTATATAAAATATAGTATTATAAGCTATATGATATATAGGATTTGCTCTAAAATACCACCAAAGAACTCAGAAAATTCACCTTTGAGCCGTAAGAGTCGTATGTGCGAAAGGGGCCGTTACTACACCGATAATTGACCCGTAATATTCTGAACGCATACCGAACTATCTCTTGAATAACTTCTCTTCATGTTCAATGAGAATAAGAAACAGTGATGTTAATTATCAAACTTAAAACTTGATGCCACTAATATTTCGCCTCACGTTGGGATGTAGAATCTTTGTCATAAATGTACCGGTCTTGATACGATTGACATATTAATTAACGAAGTGTATCACTCAAATAACCTACCCCCACCGGATATATCAGAACAACATATGATAACCTTTTATTAACCATCCCTGACTCAAACACCGTTTAATTTTCACAAGTAACTAATATCTACAAACTTGATGGAGAAGTAGCCGATGGGTCAACGCCTTGGAACTATATATTTTTGTTGACTTCCTTATATGTCCAATCTGGAAAAAACAGACAACCTAAACCCCGTATTTTACGATAAGGTATGTTGACGACACCCTCACTTTTTGTTTAGTCCAACATAGATCATATCATTGAAGTTCATCAATAGAAATTCAAGAAGGTGTCAATGTTAAAATTTCACATACGAACTTAGGTTAATAATGCTATCTGTTTTTTAGACATCAGTAGTAATACATAGATTTGGGACCCTTCTTATCTAACCACAAAACCGCAAAGGTCATAAAAGTGGACCCTTTTTTATCTCCCAACCGCAAACACGCAAAGTGACCGCTAAAAGTTCGGTGAGCGTGTGCAAAGGCGCCGCGCCGGGAGGGAGAAGAAAGATCATATGTCTATAGGCTATATTATTATATAGGCTATATTTATATAGGCTATATATTATATAGGCATATGATAAATATAGGCTGATAATATGCTAGGCTACTAGCGGTGCCGACTCTATACTTGTAGATACACCGATCATTAGGTGCGTACCCAAGGTCTATTGGTTACGCGGAGTGCAGTTGAACTCGTGTACATTAGAAGGTGCTGAGGATGGCTTTCCTTCTATGAGTTATTACCCTACCCCCCTTTTCTAGCCTTTTCTGAGGGGCAGACTATGTCCTACGTAGTGCGAATAACCCAGGTATTAGGTGCCTACCCCTGGTATTGTACGGAGAGGTCGATTGGTGTATATTAGGAAATGCTGGATGGCTTTCTTCTACGAGTAGTACGGGCCCAACCCCTCTAGCCTTTATCGTAGCATTGACCATGTCCTACGGTCATAGAACACGGGCATAATAGATGGTCTACTCCTAAGGTTATAAGGTATGAGGTCGATTGGTGGTATATAGAATGTAGTGGACGTTGGTTCCTCTACCGGTTATTAACCCCACCCCCTTTCTACCCTTCTAAGATACAAATATATCGTATCTGCTGGACAGAACGATTATCTGATAGTTAGCATCGATTAGTACATAATCGACACTGCTGAATCGGTTCCTGTGGTTTACGACGGGATCGAATTCATCCTAACAAAGAAGTTGAGCATAGATATTACCCTACCCCCTTGATGGCGTATGCAAGCAACATTGCAATGTGCATGCAATGTATATGCAATGTGCAGAACAAAATGCACATTTTATGCACGATTCTGCACCATATGCACATGTTATTTTGACGTAGATTAAGACGTTTTTAAGGGCGAGAGAGTGGTATCAGGTTCGGGTGACGGGAGAAGCGTTTTCCGGATGGAACGACGCGATGGATTCAAAAACCCGAAGGCCCGGGGTCCCCCCCACCGCACCGCCCCGCGCCCGGTCACATCATTCTTTTCGCTTTTGCCGTCTCGATTTCTTAGTATCTCAGTACCTTTTTTCTGACGTGATCACATTTCGAACCTATCAAGAATCCGCAGCCAAACTAGTCTTCCAAGGTTAATTGATATATATATATATATATAATATATATATATTATAGTAGGTATATATATCATATTATATATATAGTATATATATAGTATATAAAACAGTAGTGACTATCATATATATATAAGAGAGAGAGAGAAGAGAGAGAGGAGAGAGAGAGAGACCCGCCTTTTTAGACCCCTATGGAGAAGAGGTGCGGCCTCGAATACGTGTACCCTTACATTCGGCCTCCCTTTAATCCACCTTCGTAGGTGCTTTAGCCGCTCTCTTTTGATGTTTGCCTGATTATTTCGGTCTGGCCTTTGATAGTACGGTCTTAGATGACCGTATCTAAGGCCTTGAAAGGGACCTTAAAAGTCGTGAGGATTAGCGGAGTGAATAAGTCGAGCACGAATGTTAGGGTATCTAAACGCAATAACCTGTTGTAGGGAACTGTCCTACAGAGTCATGTAGTGTATCAGCCCTAATTTGAGTTCCCTGTATGTAACTATTCCTAACTCCACACCGTTACAACACACCTCACCACACGACACACACACACTACACACACACACTCTATATTTCTCATGCTTCATCTCGGATACCCCATTCTTTGAACCGCAATTTGATATCCTCAAAAATAATACCTCAGCTTGGATTGCCTCAACTTGAGACCTCAGCTTTTGATGATCACTTTGATACCGCTAACTGTTGATACCTCACCTTTTGACGCTCAAAACAAATGGCATTAAGCCCCCCCCCTTTTTCCCAAATGCTTTGGGATTGTGTGGCAGCGTGTTTTTTTTTCAAAAACGAAAAACCCTTTTTTTTGGGGTTAAATGAACCCCCCCTTTTCCAGGCTTTGTTTCTCAGCTTTGATGACTCATCTTTGTTACAGAAAAAAAGAAGGAGTCTGCTAAGAAGAAGAAAGAGAAGAAGGAGAGAAGTAAGAAGAAGAAGAAGCAAGAGAAGAAGAAGAAGAAAGAAGAAGAAGAAGCGGTATATTTAGTTAGAGGTCGGATACACACAGTCTTACATTTTTTATTTCAATCAGGTTGCATTTTAATTATAGAAAAGCTGTTTCATTACCAAAGTTAGTAAGCTTACCTAAAAAGTTAAAGTTATTAGTTAAAATTTTCATATTGAAGGGATAAAGATTTACATTTTTCGATGTAATTTAAATACAAATGGTTTTTTTGAAAAAACATTTTTTGTTTTTCAATAAATTCATTTTTCATTTAGTGGGTAGTTCTTTGTTGATGAAAAACATTTTGTTTTCTGAAAAACATTTTTTGTTTTCTTTACAAAACATTTTTATTTTGAAAAACGATTATTTTAGAAAATAACATTGTTTCTTAGAAAAAAAGCTTTGTCCAAATGGTTCGACGAAAAACATGATTTTAGGACCGATAAAGCAATAAAGGGCAGTAAGAAACACTACAGCAAACGCCACCTAAGTGGGGTCCCACCCACCTTCACCCTCCTCGTGTTTTACTGTTTTACTGCTTACATACTGTGATGTTTATTAATAAAATTATATAACATCCCTCATTTTCTTTCATAAACTAAAATTTCATATATACACCATGTTTTTTCTTCTCTCGCTATGAGAACACAGCATAATGAATATACTTTTTTGCGATTAACATAGAAATAAAAATAAGTTCTATCGTATGAACTTAGCATATTAAGAGGATGAGGTAATACAAGATTTTTTTTAAAAAATAATTTACTGAAAAGTGTATTATTTAAATATAAAGAATATAAAATATATAGATATAGGTGATCATATTATAGATATAATATATATATATATACACTAAACATAATTACAATACCTAATATAATATAATATAATGGATATATATATTCATATTATATATAATATATATAATAATAGTATATTATATAGTATATATTAACGAGATTTAACAATGTTGTTTACATAGGTATTTAAAATATTAGCAGAACCGCACTTGCACATACACACAAGTTTTTAATTATATATATATATATATATATAATATATATATTATATATATATATATATATATATATATATATAGATAGGATAGATAGGGGGAATATATATATATATATATATATGAAGGGAATATATATATATATATATATATATGTATATATAGGTATATATTATAATTATATAATAGGTATATTATATAATTATATATGAATATAAAGTTATATATAATAAATATATATATATATATAATAATATATATATATATCATATAGGTGTGAAGATATTACGTATATATATTATATTAGTATTACTTAACTTTTACCACGTTTGCTGGGAAGATGATACAGAGAAGCACAAGTAAAGTATATTTAATAATATATATATATATATAATAGTATATATATATATATATATCTAATATAATTATAAAGATATATATATGTATATAAATATATTATATATATTAATAATTTAGCGCAGAACACATGGGATGAAGTTGAAAACTGGGCGTCTCTATTAAGTCTCCAAACCTCCTTTCCTGAAATAACATGAGGAATAAATATCTCGAGATGCACCAACCATTCTTCAGCATTATCAGCGCTTCTAAGAGTGCTAGGATAAATATAATGGAGTGCCAACAGAGAAATAAAGTATCAACATAGTTGTCGTCAGCATAGTGTATACATTGCGGGGGTATTATAAGTTTATAGTTCAGTGTAAATTTACTAGAGCACACGAGAGAGCAGTGAGAGTGTAGGTAAACTCTAACAGACTCAAGTATGTCGACATTGTCAAGGTGCATTAGTATTTCTTCTTTTATTTTTAACAATGTTGTAATTCTTATGCGAATGTAAACAGAACCCTATTCTGTGGCGAGCGGTCAAGTTGAAGGTAATAGTTAGAAAGTTGTCCTATTAAGAGTGTGGCGCAAGTATTCGGTATCATCAATACTTTTAACACTATCGCAATATGAGAAAAACAAACATCTTTTCTATTAATACCCTTCGCCTTCGTTGTTCTATGGATATTTTCACAGGATCTCCGTATGGTTGTTATCAGAATCACATACTCAGCTTTACCCATGTTCTTTCCACGGAGTCAATCAATACGGGTACGAGCGGAATCTTCAAGCAGAAATGAACCAAAGGGGGTGGTATTCAGTGTACAACGCTATCCGTAGGAAACATGCTAAAAATGTAACGATCAACCATTATGTACAAATAAGATAAAAAAGACACAGCTTCGGAATAACAAGGGTGCCTGCCCTCCAAATTATGTCGGGGGGTTAACAAGTTTGGAGTTGAAGAGAAGCGCATGGTGTTAGCTCAGGTTGGAAATACTCGTACTGAAAGGAAACTTTGTATAATAAAACAGTCTCAAATCTATAGATAATATTATTGCAACCATCATTAAGAAGTAAAACAAAGATTACCAAACATAACCGCATTAATCACTCAAAAGTCCACTTATTAATCACGCTGGTACACTCGACAGCGATAAAACAGTTACAGACTAGGATTAGGCATATACAAACTAAACTGATAATATATGTATACAAAGGAGCGTCTTATTCATAAAATTAAACAATGTAGAAAATATGATCTTGTGACAAAACAAAACAAACCATATTAAAAAGCCTGAAAACAAACACAATAATAATAAATAATAATAATAATAATTAATATAATTAATAATAATTAATACAAACAATAATATATAAATTTTTATCTCCTCTCAC